>KQ995317.1:30212-43627 GCA_001598015.1 Dorcoceras hygrometricum
TCAGCAACGATGCCATGTCCCTCTTCATTAAGAAGTTTGGGAAATTCATGAGAAGATCCTACAACCCTTCAGCTCCTTATAATAATGTTCATAAATCTGACAAAATTAGTGCTGATATGAACTGCTGTAATTGGAGCCGTCCAGGACATTTTGCTGCTGATTGCAACAGGCCCAAGAAAGAAGACAGATTCAAGAGAGATGAAAATAAGATGATCAAACCAAAGAGGGATCCAAGGATAGATCCAAGGATTGACAAGAAGCCCAACAGAAAGTATGATAGAAAAATACTGGTTGCAGAAGAAAGCACCAAAAGATGGGCGGACTCAGATTCTGATTCCTCGTCAAGCAGTTATTCTTCAAGCGATAGTGAACAGGAGGAAGTTCACTGCCTGACTGATCAAACATCAGAAGACGAGGTATTCGATTTCTCTAATGTTGAATTTACACGAGAGGACCTAATCAGTGCACTAAATGATATGGTCCAAGAGTACCGTAAGCTTTCTCACACATTCGAGGAAGTTAAGGCTGAAAAAATTTATTTGAAAAATAGTTCAGTTGAGCCAAGTACTGTTCAACTTGGTGAAGCTGACAGTTTAAAAATCGAGTTGAGTAAGCTGAAGGCTGAGAATGAATTGTTGAGATCAAAGTCCTGTGAGCTCAAGTCTGAAATTGAAAAATTAAATTCGATAATGAACTCCTGGACACAGTCTTCTATCTCTCTAGACAAGCTGTGTGAGATTCAGAAGCCAGCGAATGATGGAACTGGCTTAGGTTTCAATACTAGTGAAAGCAGTTTTGGAGAGACTTGTACTCAATCAAATCTAGCACATGACAAGTTAAAAAAAATGAGCTTTGTCAAAGCTAGTGTGATACATGATCCATGCGAGTCGGTACGGTATGATGACCAGATCTTGGAGCTATTGAATAAGAAAGGAAAAGCTCGTATTGGCTATGACAGACCCAAGAGTTCTAAGTCTGGTTGGCTAAAGAACAGACTTGACAAGGAAAAGGCAAAAGCTGGATCCAAGTCATTTGTTAAGAACCAACAAAGACGTGGCTCTAAGAAGGTTAAGTCTGAATGGAGAAAGGTTAGGCCCCGTAGAGATCTGAATGGTAAAAAACCAAACCAACACTCGACATATCTCACCGTACTCCTGCACAGACCCTTATGGACTATCATACTGGGAAAGTTGTCAAAGTAATTCAAGTATGGGTCCCGAAAGGGGTAATCCTATCTGGACCCAATTAAAATTGGGTACCAAAATCTGTTTGTATGATTGCAGGACAACAGGTACCTACTGATGAATCAATCATATGGTACCTGGACAGTGGTTGTGCAAGACATATGACTGGAAACCCAAAGCTGCTAACATATGTGACACCTCATAGAGGAGCAAAGATAGTCTTTGGTGACAATGCTCATGGTAACACTGTGGGTAAGGGTAAGCTTATCCACGGTAACATTTCAATATCTGATGTTTTAGTTGTTGATAGCTTGCGATATAATTTAATTAGCATTAGTCAGCTATGTGACAAGGGTTACATAGTTAATTTTCAACATCACACATGCACAGTTCAGAGTCCAGAAGGACTGACTGTATTGGAAGGTAAAAGGTCGGGGAATACCTACATTATCAATTGGTCATAACCCATAGGATCAGAACAAATTTTTTTAGCAGCCAACTCTTCCAAGAGCTGGTTGTGGCATCAGCGAATGAACCATCTAAACTTTAAAACGCTTGCCCATTTGAGTCAGCATGAAATGGTCTCTGGTCTGCCCAAAATCAATTTTTCAAAGGAAAATATCTGTGCCGCATGTCATCTTGGCAAACAAATCAAATCTACTTTTAAAAAGAAAGGCAGTAAATATTCTTCCCGAAGCTTAGTGCTTTTACATATGGATCTCTTTGGTCCTATTCCCGTAACTAGCTTAGGGGGAACGAACTACACCCTAGTTCTTGTGGATTATTTTACAAAATTCACTTGGGTGGTATTTTTAAAAGCAAAACCGATACCGTTGACAAGCTGATACGTCTTTTAAAACGTTTACAAAATGACAGATCTTGTACAGTCAACCAGATAAGAAGTGATCGTGGTACTGAGTTTTTAAATTATAAATTAACTTCTTATCTAGAAGACATTGGGATAAAACATGAGCTTTCAGCAGCTAGAACTCCTCAGCAGAACGGGCTTGCTGAGAAGAGAAATCGCACTTTAAAAGAAGCTGTTAGAACTATGATTGCTTATTCTGGTATTTCACAAAAATTCTGGGCAGAAGCAGTTAACACAGCTTGCTACACTCAGAACAGATCTATGATTAATAAGTTTCACGGTAAAACCCCATATGAGATCTGGAGTGGCAAGAAACCTGATATTTCATATTGCAGGGTGTTTGGGTGCAGATGCTTCATTCATAATAATGGTAAGAAGCACCTAACAGCTTTTGATGCAAAATCTGATGCAGGTATATTCCTAGGCTATTCAGCAGTGAGCAAGGCTTATCGAGTATTCAACAATAGAAGTCTAACTGTTGAAAAGTCAGCACAAATTGTCTTTGATGAGACAAGTTTTAGATCCAACTCAGCTGCGAGCCTTAACGATCTATGTACACGTCTAGAATCATCCAGCATTGATGACTTAGATGATGACGTGGCTCCACAAAGACATTCAACATAGATGGAACCAACACTGGACACACCGCATAACAATGCTCAACAAGATCTGACAGGTGATCCAGTAGTTATCGATTTAACTTACGATGACTCAACACAGGATCAGATCTCTCCAAGTGTGAGTACTTCACATCATTTGGCATCTAGAACAACATCTGAAGCACAATCCAGCAACGCAAATCATCAATTGGTGTCAGAAAATCCAGAAGTGACTATCCAGCAAGAAATCCAAGCATAACATGGAGCAAATCCAATTGGACTTGATCTTCTGTGGAATAGAAATCATCCACCTGAGCAGGTCATAGGTAACATCGAATATCCTGTTCGCACACGAAGCCAGCTATTGCATGATCATTTTGATTCAGCTTTCATCTCGCATATAGAACCCAAGAAAATATATGTAGCCTTAGCAGACCCAAGCTGGGTAGAAGCTATGCAGGAGGAATTAAATTCAAAGATTTTAAAGTATTTCAAATGGATGTTCATGTGTATTTCTTAATGGCATTCTAACAGAGGAAGTGTATGTTGCACAACCTCCTGGCTTCGTAGATCCTACATATCCAAACCACGTTTATAAATTGGATAAATTGATGTATGGGTTGAAGCAAGCACCAAGAGCTTGGTATGATACACTGTCCAAATTCTTAATCGAGCATGATTTCACTATAGGCACAGTTGATAAGACACTGTTTAAATTCGTAAAATCTGATCATGTCTTATTAGTACAGATATATGTAGATGATATTATCTTTGGGTCAACTAACCCAAATTGTGTCAAAAGTTCTCTAAGATGATGCAGGACAAATTTGAGATGAGCATGATGGGCGAGCGAACGTTCTTTCTGGGCTTACATGTTCGACAGCTGGAAAATGGAATCTTCATTAACCAATCTAAGTATACGAAAGAACTGCTGAAGAAATTTGGCATGGACAACTTTTCAACAGCAGCGACGCCAATGAGCTCATCAATCAAACTAGATAAAGATGAAGCTGGATCTGCCATTGAGGTATCTCTTTATCGTGGTATAATTGGCTCCCTGCTGTACTTAACTTCTAGCAGACCAGACATCATGTTTGCTGTCTGTATGTGTGCTAGATTTCAAGCAGAGCCTAAACAATCACATTACATAGCCGTGAAAATGATTTTAAAATATTTGAAAGTAACTTCCAATGTGAGTCTTTGGTATCCCAAAGACTCAGGCTTTCAACTAATCGGTTATAGTGATGCAGATTACGCAGGATGTAGGATTGATCGTAAAAGCACAAGAGGTACTTGTCAATTCTTAGGAGATCAACTGTTTTTCTGGTTCAGTAAGAAGCATACATCCATTTCAACGTCCACTGTTGAAGAAGAGTACCTAGCAGCAGGTAGCTGTTGTGCTCAGATCTTATGGTTTCAACACCAGCTTAAGGACTATGGCATTGATGCTTCTGAAGCGCCTATTCTCTGTGACAACAGCAGTGCTATTGCTATCACTCAAAACCATGTGCTTCATTCAAGAACAAAGCATATAGACATTAGGCATCACTTTATAAGGGACCATGTGCTAAAGAAAGACGTAAAGCTGGAGTATGTGTCGACTGAGCAGCAAGTTGCTGACATCTTCACAAAGCCCCTACCTGACGCTAAGTTTTCTTATTTTAGAAATCTATTGGGTCTCTTAGAAATGCCTTAATTGTCTTTGTGCTAACAACTTTCAGGTTGAACAGCTTCTGGTTTTGTCAAATCTGAGTCTACTGTTCATGGGGAACATCGTGGAATTCAGGTTTGATAAAATATCAGACTTGGGAGATCTCAGCTTTAGGGGGAACGAGAGATCTGAATTAATAAGTGCTGAGTCAACTGAATATGTGAGATCTGGATACACTCAGATGTCACATATACACAGTTGATACTTATCCAGGATCAGATCTCGCAACACCCCTGCTGATATATTAAACAGATCTTAAGGTTGTGACGTGTTGAGCATTTGGCGCCAATTATCTTTTACATTTTTACCCTCGCGGTCAAAATTCAAAATCCTTTTAAAATCCCTTTAAAATTACTTTTTCAAAATCATTTCCAAAATTGATCGTGCCGTCGGATGATTGACACGTGGTTGTCATCATGCGAAACGTCACATCCACATTTTCTCTCTCTAGTACCTTTTGCATTCCATAGCTATTTACGGCGTTTCCTTTCTCATTTTCTTTACCTTGCAATATTTCTCACTAGATCTCTTGTGCTTTGATCTCTATGTGTTATGTTTGCAGATTACTCTTATTTTAGGAATTCTCTCGTTCGTTACTCTATCAGAAATGGCATCTTCACTTGTTAGCAACACCAACCAAGTTCAATTTTTCCTTGCCATGGACAAATCAGAAATGGTGGCTATGTTCGAAGCCCTTGTGGCATCTGGTCTGAATGGTTTTCTGGGCTGTATGTCTGATATTTTTGAATCCGCTCTGATCAAGTTTTATCAAAACGCCTCCGTGCGAGATGGTAAAGTTGTTAGTACAGTTCAAGGGAAGCTGGTGGAGATATCTGAGGAAGGTTTTGCCCGAACTTTTCAGTTTCCGGTGGAAGGATTGATAGATATCAATGAGGTACCGAAGGACTTGATTTTTTATGCTCGAACTGAGTTTTCATTTACCGGTGAGCAGCTTACTACTTCCTGCAAGAAGCTGGAATTGAAGATTGAGTACAGGCTTCTAAGTGATATCGTGGCAAAATCCATTACTGTGAAAGCGGGTTCCTTTGATGTCGTGACTCATGAACGGTTTCTTTTGATGACTGCTATTTTTGGGGGTGTGTCTGTAAACTAGGGAAGATTTCTCTTTAACATTTTCAAGGATATGGTGACTCCAGAGACGAGGCAAGCGAGAGGATACGCTGTCCATATCTATATTTTGTTGAAAAATATACCAGATTTGAGTTGGGAGACTCTGAGGAGTTCCCTCCTCTGAAAGTTTTGACTGCCAAAACCGTTGGGAGATATATTTCCATTAACGACAAGAATGCTGTTGAAAATGTGGAGGGCTTGGCAGGAAAATCTCAGGTGAAGAAAACACTCGTAAAAAGGGATGTGTCCAAAAAGAGGCCTGCTGTTGCCATTGAAGAGCAGGTGATGAAAAAGAAGCGAACATTGAAGGGGAAAGCAGCTCCTTCCAAAGCGAAGCTGGAGCTAGTCTCAGTAGCACTCGATGCTGAACCTATCCAAACTGTTGATCCGACATCTGCTGATGATGTCGACACCATTATTGAAAGAGTACTTGCTGAATCTGCTCAGTTGGATACCGATGTTGGGAGCCCGGTAGTTCAAAAAACTGATGAAATCAAGCACTGGTTTGATTTGTCATACGAGGAATTTACTGCTCGACAAGCTAATAAAATAGTTGAATCCACCAGTGAGACAGATGAAGAACAGGATACAGTTGCTTATGAACCAAGTGTTGGGGAGCAGCAGTTGCAGACTTTTGTGGAACCAAAGGTTGCTAAGGAAATAGAAATCGAAACAGTTTGGCAGACCCCGTGATCACAAATTCTGATGATATATTAGTTGAGGTTGATGAGAGCCCGGCTGCTACAACAGCAAAGGATATTGATTTAGCAACCGTGACAGATGTGGGACAGTCTTCATCCGATGAAGAGTTACTATCAATCGATGACTTACGGAAGCGGATACCTGGAGATATGATGCTCCCATCAGTCCTTGCTGGCGAACCCACTGGAATAAAGTTTGGTCGTGCAATTTCAATCCCAGGAGTTGCAGATGGAGACTTATACAAAGCAAGTCTCCCTAAAATTGCTCTCAACGATAAGGGGAAGGAGTCCCTTGTCGAGGTCAACATAGTCAAAGTGCACCCGGCCCGTGATATGGTTGATTTAATATTTGGGGATATTGAGTTTCTTATACAGTTGAGGGAACACGTGATAGATGAAGTTTCTGCATTCTTTAATTCTTTCAGTCTTCGACGGTTAGCTTTTTTGACATCTCTTAACAAGTACATTGCTGCCAAAGAAGAAGATGTTTTAACTTGGGCTAAGGCAGACTCTGTGCAAGTTGCTCTCCAGAGAAAGGTGTATATAATTCTTTTCAGTCTTCGACGGTTTAGCTTTTTTTGACATCTCTTAACAAGTACATTGCTGCCAAAGAGAAGATGTTTTAACTTGGGCTAAGGCAGACTCTGTGCAAGTTGCTCTCCAGAGAAAGGTGTATATACTCGCAAAATATAGGGAAATGTTGCTTCGAAACTTTTTTTGAGTCACATAGAGCAAATTTTAGTTCAGGACAACCTTGGTCAGTAATGGCGCTTCAGATTATAGATCTACTATCAGATGCTCATAGTACTTCTGTCAAAGATTTACTGATGCAGAGACAGGCACATGGGCTACAATGGACAAGGCCTTGTTGCTCAATGTTATTTGAAGATGCTTTTGATCGTGGTTTTTACATTCCCAGAAATCACAATATCTTTGTTTCGACCTATTGGCTTCGTCTTTTGATACGTATTGGAGATGTTTGGGTGGTGGAAGATGGTTATGATCGATGGGTACACAAAGATGAGACGCCTGTTTCTCAACTCCTGGTACAGTTGCACCAGTGGACTTCTTTAGAATCTCTAGCACCGATTTGCCTCTTATCTCAGCCAGTTCAGTGTTTGAGTGCTTATACATCTCTTCCTGTTAAAACTTGGGGTTGGTACAGGGTATGTACAGAAATTTTGCAGTATTCAATGTTTGGGTGTTTGAGGCCAGTTGGCAGTTTTACTGTTTGTACAGATATCGTTCCTACAGGACCAGTTTTGGGCGATTTCAGCATTCCGAGAAGAGTTGTTGATAATGTTTCTTATCGTATACAGATCTTAGATTCAGCTCTTCCAGATTTTCAGTGCACAGATCTAGCCAGAATTGTTAACATCATATAACATAATGAAAATAAAGAATGCCATAAATAAATGCGTATTTCATAGATAAACATTGTCATATACAAGAGACTATAAATCCCACACGCCACAAGTTGGCTAGTTGGGCATCTACTCTAACAGTTGATTCAACAGGACAGCATCTATAGAGGTCTGTTTAACAATATGCGACAGGAAATTCAAATTCAGATGTCTGCTCTGTCGCTAGACATTTTGGCTTCTCAAAGGAAGCTCATCACTCAACAGGCTGCCATTGCCACAGGCCTAGATGATATTAGGAAGGATGTTGATGAAACCAAGGTCTCAAATGCTATACTGGATTTCCATGCGCAAGCACAGGAAAATTATAACAACATTTCCTCTCAGTTGGGTGAACTTGTTGCCTACATCAATCGTGTAATGACAAAAAGGGGGAAGAGAGTAGCAACCGCCGACCTCAACCGCCTCCTGATGATCAGAATAGACCCAGTGGGGGTATTGCGAGTAGAGGAGGTGGTTCTGGTGAAAGTGGCCGAAGAGATGATAGAAGGGGTTCTCAATGAAAAGGGGATCCGGTAGTAGTGGTGCTGGTGGACCGTATAAAAAGAACGTTGAATGGTGGTTATATGGAAAGAATAGGTTTTTAGATTTTCTTTCTTTCAGCTTTTGTGTATAAATCTCTTGTACAGTGTTTAGTTAATGAGTTATATAAATTTAGCACGAATTTGAGCTTTCTTGCTTATATCATATTAAGTCGTAAGGCTGCTAAGTTTTGTCATCACCAAAAAGGGGGAAATTGTTAAGGTAAAATTTATTAGTTTTGGTGATAACAAAAATAAGACAAGTACTGAATTCAAAAGTAACATCTGGACAGTCAGTAAGTTGTAGTCATTAACAGTTACGCATAATTCAGATGTTGGGTCGACTATCACATATCGAGTTGATTTTCAGAAGTCGTGACGTCATGTTCAGAAGTCTTGATGTCATCCCAGTATTTCGAAGTGTTCAGACGCAGTGACGTCATATCAGTGTATTGAAGCTCAGAAGACGTGACGTCATTCTTTGTTATCAGGTCGATTTTTTGAAACAGATTTGGATTTTTGGATCAGTCCAGATTTCGGTAACAGTGTATTCAGAAGTGAGCTACAGTGGAAGATTATTGCTGGAAGCATAGGGCATTCAGATTTGAGTAACAGTTTGTGATCTATTGTTTCAGTTTCGAGTATTTCAATAGTAAACAGTATTTATTCAGTTATATAAGATCTCAGTACTTAAGAAGTGGATGTATTCAGTTTTTGGATAAAGCTATTTTGAATCAGAAGTGACTTGTTGAGAGTATTCAGATTTTGGGTTAAAAGAGCGTTCAGACATAAAAACAGTATCAGTTGCTACATTCAGTTGTTGCATTCAGATGTTGCAAATACATTATGTCAATTTATTTCAGATGTTGATACATTCAGATGTGACAACTACGTTTACTCAAATCAGTGTTAAGATAGTCATCTTATTCAAGAAACAAAGAACTGTGTTAACGAAGATAGATTTCAAGCGCAAACGATGAACCGATTCAAACGCTATCTATATTCAAAATTGGAAAGAATCAATGGTGAAGATTGTATCGTACAATTTCCTGGAATTAAGGAAACACTGTCAGTGCTATTTTGGGTAAATAGTACGCAGTATACAGAGGACGTTATACGGTGTTTGCACAAATATGGACATACGACAATTTGGCTCTGACGAAGCGCAATTTACCTCTAGTGGAACAGAATAGGTGATGGACATATATTCAGAAAGGGATTATGTTTCCTTGGCGAGATTTAATGACCGTTATGGACGAAGGGTATAAATAGCTGGATTTTGAATTGAAGAAGCTCTCGCTTAATCTCTCCTTCTCTGACTCATTCTCATCTATTGAAATTATCTTTCTAAAGCTCAAACAGGTACTGGAAATTTACATTGCAGAAATTGTTCTAAGTCCAGTATCCTAATCTCGAAGAACTCTTCACGTTCAAGCCTTCACAGATATTAACTTCGAGATACATCTTCTGGTTACCTTGTGTAATCGAGTTTTATTATTAAAACCAGAAGATTTACAGTCTCAATAGCTTTGCATTCCATTGTATCATTCATTGTTGAGTCTGTAACAAACGTGCTATACAAAGCCGTTTGATAGAAATTCTAAGTGGTGTATTCAGCAGTTACATCTGCTTGTTTTTTATTGGAGATTTCTAGGAGTTCATCTTGTGGGTGGTTACAGAGGCTGTACTCATCAAATCTTCTAGTGGAACTTTCCTGAAAACGGAGAAGGGGTAACGTAGGATACTGATATCCGAACTTCCGTAAACAACTCTAGACCCTGAACTTTTACTATGCATTTATTAAGCAACAAACGTGCTATACAAAGCCGTTTGATAGAAATTCTAAGTGGTGTATTCAGCAGTTACATCTGCTTGTTTTTTATTGGAGATTTCTAGGAGTTCATCTTGTGGGTGGTTACAGAGGCTGTACTCATCAAATCTTCTAGTGGAACTTTCCTGAAAAGGAAGAAGGGGAGACGTAGGATACTGATATCCGAACTTCCGTAAACAAACTCTAGACCCTGAACTTTTACTTATGCATTTATTTAAGCTTTCAGTGTTCACAGATTAATCAACTTATTTCCGCACAATATTTGTTAGTTGAGAAATCTAATTTAAGACTGAGATACCTTAAATCTGGTAACTCGGATTTAAGTTAAGCGGGTGCTTGTAAAAATCGTTTTAATGGATTCAAAAATTAAAAATACCAAGGAGTTCATTCAACCCCCCCTTCTGAACTCCTATGCCTGTTTTTCAAGCCATATTGATCCTATCAATTAAGCATCTTTGTTATCAGCTTTGGGATATTTCTTTCGTGTATTAGCTGCTGTGAATTGTATTGACTGTGTAACATTCTGTGCTCATATCGTGGTTGTGTGTGTGATTATATGCATTGATTTTAAGCATGAGTTTGTTGTGCATTCACACATACATATTGAGCCTGATTCCTTTGAAAACTGAATTCCCTCTTTGCACGTTGTGATCGGTCGGCTGAGTCATCGTGCCTGAAAGGTCCAACGCTGTTTTGATGTGGTGGCCAGCTGAGTCGTTGTGCCTGAACACCACATTTCCTTGTGATGGTCGACTGAGTCGTCGTACCTGAATATCACAGATGATGATGATTGATGAGATCTGCACAGCTGAGTCGTTGTGCAATTTGCCTACCGAAGATTCTTTGTAGCCCTTTCATGCATTGCACGATAGATATATTACATTGTATGATATGATCGATGATTTTATTGTGCTCTTCGTACTGAGGTTTGACCTCGTTTATTTTCCCTGTGTTGGGCTGCTTTGGTCTGTGTGGGCCATTGCAGGTTCCTCAGGTAACCAGGCTGGACAGAGTGGAGCTTCAGCTGGTCGATCCCCTTTTTGATTTGAGTCCCAGTGCATTGATATTTATATTGAGCTATGGGATGTCCTGTGCCTCTATTTTATGTTGGGGATCGTGTGTTGTTGTTGGTTGAGTTTTGAGTTAAACTCTTATTTTAAGTATGATGTATTTTGAATGATATTAGATCAGCACAATTATTGAAAATTTTTAGCCCATATTTTTATGATGCTTCAGCATATTTGAGACTAATTGATGTATTAGCGCACGTGGCCTGAAATTTTTGGTATCAGAGCTTAAACTGGGATAAGTTCGTTTTCTTTTTTATCATACTTGAGTCTAGGCACAGAGTTAGAGTTTTGATTTTTACTGACTCTGTGATTGTGTGATTTGATTATCTGCCTCTGTGATTTATCTGCTTGTTTTCTTACGTCTGAGTTTTGGTAGATGCCTCCGAGGAGAGGTAGGAGTAGGATTGCTAGGCAGATAGATGGGGAGTCTAGAGCCCTAGGCAGTGATGAGTATGTTGAGCAGCAGGGTATCCCTTTGCGTCCCAACGTACACAGGCTGAGGTAGAGGTGGATGATGTGACCCGACAGATTGGAGAGATGGAGCTAGTGTTGGCTAGGTTCCAGAGGATGAATCCCCCGACGTTTACTGGTGCCGAGGCTGGGAGAGCTTTTGTGCAGCTTTTCGACAGGAGTATACCCATGAGTCTTTCTACAACAACCGTGAGCGGGAGTTTGACAATCTGAAGCAAGGGAACTTGAGGGTGGCCGAGTATGCCAGGCAGTTTTCTTTGTTGTTGTCGTATGTTCCCCATGTTGCGAACCAGGATAGGACGAAGAGGAACAAGTTTCTGAGAGGGTTGAGGCCCGAGTTGTTTCGAATGGTGTTAGCTGGTTCCCCTGCGACGTATGCTGAGGCTGTGGATAGAGCAGTGGACATTGAGGAGAGTCTGATGGAGGTGCAGAATCAAGTTCAGCCGATAGCTGGACGTAGTTTTCAACCTGTGCCAGAAGTGATGCCTTCTTTCCAATCTCCTCAAGTGCTGCAACACTCGAATCGTCAGTGGTTCAAGCCACGAGGTAAACAGTTTAAGAAGCGTTCGAACTCGAGTCATTCTGGTTCAATGAGTTCTGGTGGCAAAGGCTCCGGAGGAGGAGTGACTTGTGGACAGTGTGGAGGTCGTCATATGACTTCACAGTGTCGTGGAGTTCAGGGCCTTTGCCATAACTGTGAGCAGCCTGGACATTTTGCTCGAGTGTGTCTGGCTGGAGGACAGTCTTTGAGTCATTCGCAGCAAGGTTTAGCTGGTGGGTCTTTGTAGAGACCGAAACCTTTTGCTCAGTCCCAACGATCAGGTATCCAACCCCGTGAACCGTCTATGTTTGGTGGACCTTCGAGACCTCAGTTTCCGAGACCGCAGCTCAGGTGAACACCTTGACGAGTGAGCAAGCTACTGATATGCCTAAGAGGATTATTGCAGGTACTTGTGCTATAGTTGATTTTCCTGCAGGAGTTTTGTTTGATACTGGCGCATCACACTCCTTTATTTTTGAGTTTTTTGTGTATGAGCGTGGGTTGAGTTCTTCCCCACTGTCTGATGTTGTCTCTGTATCTACCCCTACTGGCATGAGTTTGTTGTCCCATGAGGTGGTGTTGGATTGTGTTCTTAGTTTTGATGAGCATGTGTTTGTGACCAATCTGATTGTTTTGGGAATTAGATATTTTGACTGTATTGTGGGTATGGATGTGTTGTCCAGTTATAGAGCGACGGTGGATTTTTCCATGGTGTAGTGAGATTTTTAGGCCTGAATTTGGAGAGAAAATGGATTTCTATGGTGCTGATTCGCGACCTAAGATTCCTTTTGTGTCTGCCATGGAGATGTTTAGTTTATTGTCGCTAGAGAATTCAGGGTTTATGATCTATGCCCTAGATGTTTCCCAAGTATCACGAGTAGAGTTGAGCGATGTTCCGATTGCTCGAGAGTTTCCTGACTTGTTTCCGGATGAGATTCCTGGATTCCCTCCTGTTAGAGTAGATGCCCAACTAGCCAACTTGTGGCGTGTGGGTTTATAGACTCTTGTATATGACAGTCTTTATATATGATATTCGCATTTGTTTATGGCATTCTTTATCTTCATTAAGTTTATATAATGTTAACAATTGTGTTGGATAAAGACCTAGAATGCACCATAGTGTATGTTAGATGTGATAGTGGGTATGACGGCTATCATGAAAGTAGATGCCCAACTAGCCAACTTGTGGCGTGTGGGTTTATAGACTCTTGTATATGACAGTCTTTATATATGATATTCGCATTTGTTTATGGCATTCTTTATCTTCATTAAGTTTATATAATGTTAACAATTGTGTTGGATAAAGACCTAGAATGCACCATAGTGTATGTTAGATGTGATAGTGGGTATGACGGCTATCATGAAA
>KQ995318.1:4423-23375 GCA_001598015.1 Dorcoceras hygrometricum
TGTTCAATAACTGAGAAGCGCCTGCTCTGATACCAATTGATGGTCCCAAAAATAGGATCAAAACAAGTACAGGAGTTCAGAAGGGGGGGGGGGGTTGAATGAACTCCTTCGATTTTTCTATTTCAAATTCTTTTCAAAACGTTTTACACGCGCTGATTAACTCAAGTCCGAGTTACCAGACTTGATGTATCTCATTTAAATCCAAACCTCTCGGCTAACTAAAAAGTGCGGAATGAAGCCGATTAATTTGTGAACAGTAGATAAAGAATAAATGCGTAAAGTAAAGAGTAGGGCTCAGAATTTGTTTCTGGAAGTTCGGATATAAATATCCTACGTCTCCCCTTCTTCCTTTTTCAGGAAGGATACACTAGAAGATTGATGTTTACAGTCCTTCTGCAGAAACCCTATCACACAAGCATCACTTGTATGAACTCCTAGCAACTCCACAAACTTCACAAACTTCCACGCAGACGCAGCTGCTGGTTTACAACACTTTGTAATATTTTCAAACGGCTTTTATGAGCACGTTTGTTACAGACTCAATAATGATAATAACAATGAATACACGTATGTGAGTGCTGTAAAATCCTCTGGTTTCTAAACAAAGAAACACGATTCAACAATGTGAACCAGAGGAAGACTCGAAGATTTTTCTATGAAGATCAACGGTTTTGTTCTTTGAGTGTTTGAGCTTTTGAAAGATAACTTCAATGTGTGAAAAGCTCTGGGAGTATTTTAACAGCGTGACCGCAAGATAATAAGAGTGAAGTATATATTCTTAATTCCAGCTTCTGCTATTTATAGTCTTCGTTCTCAACGGTCATTTAATTCTCCAAAGGAAATAAATCCCGTTTGAATTTCTGTCAAATTTGTACACCGTAATTCCTGCTCCACTAGGAGGCAAGTCGCACTATGTCAGAGCAAATTTGGCGTCTCTACATATTTGTGCAAACGCCATAAACCACCGTCTGATACAGTGTACTATTTACCCAGAATAGTACTGATACTGTTCCCTCAATTAATGGCATATGTACAATTCAATCTCCACCTTTGATTTCCTCTGATATGAACGTTTGAATCGATTCATAGTTTTCACAACAGCTGATGGCTTGAACAATTGAAAGAATACATCGGCTGATTACTTCATCGCCTGAAAATATGCATCAGCTGATCGCTTGAAATATTTCACTTCAAAAAGTATCGGCTGGTCCAAGATCACTGTAGCTACCTGATGGTTTCCCTTAAGAGATGTACCTGCTGGTTATTACCATCGCAAAATCCATCGACTGAACCTTAGCGCGAAGGCAAAATGTTGTCGTATCCATTTATCCAAACGACATCGTTTAACTACCGCTAACATTAAGTTCCAACGGCTGGTTAAACAATCCACTGTAGCTCTCGACTGGTAATTACACTGAGACTGTCGACTGGTAATATAAATCGTCGACTGATTTTTAGCGCTAGTTTAAAAGCTGTCATTTTAACTTATTAGAACGAAATCGTTTTGCTATCGCTAACGTCAAGTTCCATCGACCGGTTAATCGAACTACTGTAGCTATCTGCTGATTCTTCCAAAAGGGTGTATCTGATGAAATACCAGCGGGTGAATATACGCAACCACCAACGGCTGAATTTTACCGTTAGTCCAAGACGCCGTCGTTTCATCTTAAAAAAACGTTGTCGTTTCATCTTAAACAAACGCTGTCGTTTTGCAATCTTAACGAAACACGCTATCTTTCAAATGCTTGTGCCTGCTGATTACCCTGGAAGAATTCACCTGCTGATTTTTCTGAATACTTCACCTGCTGATTTCTAACCAACGGCTGAATTTATCCCAACAAACCAACGGCTGTTCCAGTACCAGAAACTGATAACCTGTAATAAAACAACCTCTGAAGTAATCTCAAAAGTCAACATTTAATCTCTATCTTGTGAATAATCCAACTATTGAAGATCAACCCGTCGACTGAAAATGTTCTCCTGTTAATTCACCGGCTGATTCTCCAGTAGCAACTAGTCCCATTTTGTTATCACCAAAACTAATAAATTTTACCTAACACTGAATCAAGTCTCTCAAAATCGCAACTTCTGATTTGCGCTACAATATCAGCAGTCAACACCAAAAAGTTGACCAACACGTGTTGCTTTCTCGTTAATCCTCGCACACGCGCCTCTGCTGCCAACAGGTTCCTCTTCAAGCACTACTACTGAATAGAAAAACGACGACGCATCACTCACTCGCTACAGTACCGCTAACTTGCTTTGACTTCTGAAATGCGCTACACCTGATTCCTTGCATTAGCGCGACGTCTGATTTTCACGAAACGACAGCGTATCACTCCCGCGCCATCAACAACTAATCAGACTTCACCTGCTGACGCTACAGTAGAACACTGACGTCTGAATTGCGCTACTGCTGAAAACCAACAGCTGAATTCTCGCGCAACTCGCTACTGTGCAACTCTAAACCAAATTTGAACACCCAGAATTCACAATTCCGTGACAAATCTTAATCCAAAAGCTGATTAGCCATTGAATCATACTTAACAGATTTCTAGTTCCCACACTCTCCCACACTAGAAAATCTATTTCGTCCTCGAAATCAGTTAAGTACTCAAACCAAAATCACAACATCAAAATAGCTTATTCATGACACACTATACTAGAACCATTCCTAATATACTCATGCCAATCTGCCTAGTAAATCTCAATACCAAACAGAATCTCAGTTCAGCAGCAACATCGCTCAAATCACAAAATCGATCAAGTTAGAAGTTACCTGAACCGATGCTATAGCTCAAACAGATGAGGCCACTCCTGCCTCATCTTCTCCTCAACCTCCCAGGTAGCTTCTTCTCGGCCATGCTTACTCCATTGGACCATCACCAACGGAATCACCTTGTTCCTCAACTGCTTCTCCTTCCTATCCAGAATCTGCACTGGATATTCCACATAGCTCAAGGCAGAATCCAGCTCAACTTCGTCAGTTCTCAACACATGGGACGGATCTGGCTCATATTTTTTCAACATTGACACATGAAAAACGTCATGTATAGCTGCTAACTCGTCAGGCAGCCGCAATCTATAAGCAACTGTCCAATCCGCTCAACAATCTCAAAGGGATCAACAAATCTAGGAGCTAATTTTCCTTTGAATCTAAATCGCATCACGTTCTTCAAAGGAGAAATCTTGAGAAATACTCGATCTCCAACCTCAAACTCCAAAGGTCTGCGTCTACTGTTAGCATAGCTCCAATATCTATCTTGTGCAGCCTTCATTCTACTCCGAATCAAATCAATCTGATCTTTCATATGCTGCAAAAATTCAGGGGTAGACAGCTGTTTCTCACCAACTTCTTCCCAACAGATCGGACACCTACACTTACGACCATACAGAGCTTCAAATGGAGCCATCCCGATAGTCACCTGGTAGCTGTTGTTATACGAAAACTCAACCAAGGACAAAGAATCTTTCCAGCCACCATTGAAGTCCATCACGACTGCACGTAGCATATCCTATAAAGTCTGAATGGTCCTCTCAGACTGACCATATGTCTGTGGGTGATAGGCTGTACTCATAGCCAATCTCGAACCCATCGCTGCTTGCAGACTCTTCCAAAAACGAGAAGATAATCTTGGATCTCTGTCAGAAACTATCGAAACAGGAACTCCATGCAATCTAATCACATGGTCGATGTACAGTTTCGCCATTTTCTTCATCGAACACCTCACATCATAAGGAATGAAATGGGATGACTTCGAAAGTCTATCAATCACCACCCAAATCGTATCGCATCCCCTACTCGATCGAGGTAGATGAGTCACAAAATCCATGGCGATGTGCTCCCAATTCCACTGAGGCACTTCTAAACTCTGCAACAATCCACCAGGTCTCATCCTCTCAGCCTTGACCTGCTGGCAATTCAAACACTTAGCAACAAAACCAGAAATGTCGCTCTTCATACCTGCTTACCAGTAGAGAGATTTCATGGCATGGTACATCTTCCTCTCGCCCGGATGCACACTGTACCGACTACAATGCGCTTCTTTCAGAATGGTATCTTTCAAATCAATCAGTTTCGGAACCACTAACCTTCCTCTAAACCTCAAACATCCATCAGAAGTAACAGAGAAATCATCAGACTGACCACTTTGGGCTTTAATCCTCAACTCATGGATATAGGGATCAGTCCTCTGCGCTTCCCTAATGTCACTCACAATCTGCGGTTCTACCTGAAACGAAGAAACCATGAAGTACTGATCACCCGGTTGGAACCGCCAACCAGCAGTACTCAACTGCTCGTAGACTTTCGAAACACTAAAAAACGAGAGCATCGCAAGCTGGGTCTTCCTACTCAAGGCATCGGCAACCGAGTTCATTCGCCCAGCTCGTAGACTTTCGAAACAACTAAAAAACGAGAGCATCGCAAGCTGGGTCTTCCTACTCAAGGCATCGGCAACCGAGTTCATTCGCCCAGGCTGATACTGAATCTCATAGTTAAAGTCTTTGAGCAATTCCATCCAACGTCGTTGCCTCATATTCAAGTCTGACTGCATGAAGATATATTTCAAGCTCTTGTGGTCGGTGTACACCACAAACTCTTCAACATACAGATAGTATCGCCAAATCTTCAAGGCAAACACAATCGCAGCCAATTCCAAATCATGAACGGGGTATCTTGTCTTGTGAGGCTTCAACTGTCGAGACGCATACGAAATCACGTACCCATTCTGCTTCAGAACACATCCCAAACCACTCAGAGAAGCATCGGATCATACAACAAATCCACCAGATCCAGACGGTAGAGCCAAAACAGGAGCAGTAGTCAACTTCTCCTTCAACGTCTGAAAACTAGCCTCGCACTCGTCAGTCCAAACAAACTTCCTATACTTCTGAGTCAACTGAGTCATAGGCCTGGCTATCGAGGAGAACTTTTCGATGAAACGTCTGTAATAGCCAGCCAATCCCAAGAAACTACGAATCTCGGAAACATTCCTAGGTCTCTCCCAGTTAAGAACTGCTTCGACCTTACTCGGATCTACCAAAATCCCTTGCGCTGAAACCACATGACCCAAAACGATAATTCTGTCAAGCCAAAATTCGCACTTGCTGAACTTGGTGTACAACTGCGAGTCCCTCAATCTCTGCAATACCAATCTGAGATGCTCCTTATTCTCTCTCATGCTCCTCGAATACACTAGGATGTCCTCTATGAAGACGATCACGAACCGATCGATGTACTCACTGAAGAAACGATTCATCAAATCCATGAAAACAGCTGGGGCATTCGTCAACCCAAACGGCATCACAAGAAACTCTAATGCCCATATCTCGTCCGGAAAGCTATCTTTGCCACGTCAGCGTCTCTAATCCGCAACTGGTGATAACCAGAGCGCAAATCAATCTTCGAGTATACGACCGATCCTTGCAACTGATCGAACAAGTCATCAATCCTTGTTAAAGGATACTTGTTCTTCACCGTCGCTTTATTCAACTGTCGGAATTCCACGCACATCCTCAAAGACCCATCTTTCTTCTTCACGAAGAGAATCGGAGCTCCCCAAGGCGACATACTCGGTCTGATGAAGCCTTTCTCCAAGAGATCTCTCAACTGATCCTTCAGCTCCTTCAACTCTGCTGGCGCCAACCGATACGGAGCTCTAGATATCGGGGTTGTACCGTGCACCAACTCGATACTGAAGTCAATCTCACGTCTCGGAGGGAATCCAGGAATCTCATCCGGAAACACATCGAGAAACTCTCGGACGATCGGGATGTCGCTCAACTCCAATCGTGACTCTTGGGAAACGTCAAGCGCGTAGATCATGAATCCAGCATTATCCAGCGATAGCAGGCTAAACATCTCCATGGCAGATACCAGTGGAATCTTCGAGCGCGAATCAGCACCATAGAAATCCCAATTCTCACCCAAGTCAGGGCGAAATCTCACCACACCATGGAAACAATCAATGGTAGCCTTATAGCTAGACAATACATCCATTCCCAAGATGCAATAAAAATCCCTCATCTCCAAAACAATCAGATTCACCACTAGAACATTCTGATCCAATCGAATCACACTATCTACCACGATCTCACGGGACATCACCCACACACCAGCAGGAGTGGATACAGATCGACATCACATAGTGGGGTAACTCTCAACCCACACTCATGCACAAACCATGCAGAAACAAAGGAGTGTGACGCTCCTGTATCAATTAAAACTCTCGCAGGAAAATCAAAGATAAAACATGTACCTGCGATAAACATACCAGGTGTCTCCTCAGCCTGCTCTCTCGTCAAGGCATTCACCTGGGCCTGCTGCGGTATCTGAAACTGAGGTCTAGAAGATCCTCCAAATCTAGACGGTTCATGGGGTTGAAATCCAGATCGTTGGGTCGGGGCAGGAAACTGCGGTCTCTACGAAGAACCACCAACCGAACCATGTTGAGAAGGAACCGAAGTCTGTCCCCTCAACAAAGGGCATACTCTTCGATAATGTCCAGGCTGTCCACAGTTATTGCAAGTACCTTGCACACCACGGCACTGTGAAGTCATATGCTTCCCTCCGCAGTGTCCACAAGAGACGCTGCTAGAACCACTACCACCATAACTCACAGAACCAGAGAAACTCGAATTCGCCTTCTTCTTGAACTGCTTCCCTCGAGGTCTAAACTGTTGGCGATTCGACTGCTGTGACCCTTGGAGGGACTGGAACGATTGCGACACACTCTGCACCGGCTGAAAAGCACGTCCGATCGTAGGTTGTATCGGAGCATCCAACTCCAATAAACTCTCCTCGATGTCAACCGCTCGATTCACAGCGGAAACATACGTCGCAGGGGATCCAGACAACACTATCCGGAACAAATCAGGCCTCAGTCCTTCATGAACTTGTTCCTCTTCATCCTCTCCTGGCTAGCTACGTGAGGCACATACATCAGAAGTGCAGAAAACTGCCTAGCATACTCGGCCACCCTCATCGTCCCTTGCTTCAAATTCTCAAATTCGTGCTCTCGACTGCTGTAGTAGGACTCCGAGGTATACTCCTGCCGAAACGCGGCACATAAGCTCTCCCAAGTGATCACAGCCCCACTCTCACGTAGAATACGGGAAGTACCTCTCCACCAGCGCTGTGCATTATCCCTCAATTGCAACACCGCCAGCTGTAATATCTTCTCAGGAGTGTACTCCAAGGTATCAAACAGCTCCTCCATCTGCACTAGCCAACTCTCGGCCAACGCACCACCCTCAGCAGCAGCAAAAGTCAGAGGGTTCGTCCGCTGGAACCTAGCTAAGACTAGCTCCATCTCACCTATCTGTCTCGTAACATCCTCTATCTGCTGAGGACCCTCATCGCTATCTGATGCCCTAGACCCCTCGATGGAACGTCTAGTAGTCCTACCTCTACCTCTCCTCGGCGGCATCTAAACAATTCTCAAGGTAATACTAATAGCAGATATCAAAGAGACAGATAATATAATCACGTAAACCACAGAGTCAATCAAAATCAAATCAAAAATCTGTGCCTAGACTCGAGTGTGATCAAAAGAAATCGAGCTTATCCCAGTTTAATCTCTGATACCAAAAATTTCAGGCCCCGTGCTAAACACTCAAGATTACAGCACAATTAAGCACATAATCACGGAAGCGTAAAATCGGGCTTAAAAATTTTTCGAAATAAAGTAGGCCTGAACTCAAAACATACATTCAAAATATCAATACTCAAAATACGAGTTAACTTAAACTCATACAAATCAGGTAACATCAAATCTCAATTCAAATACAGATCCCCAAAATACATAAGGACACGGGGCATTCCCCCGGTTCAATACACATACAACAATAACTGGGACTCAAGGGAATGGGGATCGACTAGCTGGCGCTCCACTCTGTCCAGCTTGGTTACCTGAAGATCCTGCAAATGGATAACACAGACCCAAACAACACAAAAGTAGGAAAAAAAATACGAGGTCAAGTCTCAGTACGAAGAGACATCAAAACAGCAATTCATGCAACATGCTATAAATCAATGCTGTGAAATGCATGAGGCTATCAAGGAATCGGTAATCAAGACCAACATATCGACTAGAAAATCATCTCAAGTCGAGCCTCTATACCCACATAGTGTATCAACCGAGGAAATCATCGGTCCGTGATCTTCAGGGCCTGTCAGCCCATCACAGATCGGTGGTAGTCACTCGAATCCGGCAGTCACCACTCCAATGATAGCGTTGGATTTTTCAGACACGACACATCTGTCGGCCAGTCACAACGTGGCTCTCAATCGGGACATCAATCAATCAATCAATTCTGGCTCAATATGTATGCATGAATGCCGTTCAATAATCAATTCTAAATTCATATAATGACAATACGTGAAAACAGAACATCAATAACCAAATCAGGTAAAAATCTGCTCACGTAATTCAGTCATCAATTCAACACAGAATTCATAACACGAAATATAGCCATGTCCATAATCAAAGTCGTTAAAGCTGCTCAATTCGTACCTCACAGCTTCAATCTACCTCAACAGATTTCTCAAAGGCACGGTAGAACTCAGCCTACGCAAACCAGCTTTCTCCGGGCTTCGCTAATCATGGCAGAATTTGTCCTGAACCTCAAATCCAAAGCTAACAAAAGCTGCAGAAGTCTCGGGTTCCACTTAGTGAAGAAAATCGAACAAGACTGCTACTTCGCGATCTTCTCCAAGGTCGAACTACAGCCTCAAATGGGTAGCAATCGAAAGAGAAAGTCACAACGAGCTCAGCGCCACCAAAATCATTCAAAACAACGGCTGGAATCGACAGAAATCTAGGGAAGAAATGCTCGGGTGAACATTAGCTATCGAGGGTTTGAAGATAGAGATAAGAAATATCGGGTTCTAAAATAATTCTAAGCGTCGATCAACACTTACCTATATATCTCTCAAATCCAACAGCTGCTGGTCTAAAATAATCAAACATCGAAACAGTAGGAATCTCATGACAGAAACCAGCTTTTGCTCTCAACAGAAATCAGCAGCAACCATCAGACGTTTCATTTTTCTTCACGCACCAAAACGACGCCGCAGCACTCCAACAGCTGATGAAAAATTCATTTCGAAACAACCAGCAGCTGGTCACAAAGCGTTATACCCAAAACGCTGCGTTCCAACTTATCAAAACGACGTCGCCTCACTATCAGCAGCTGGTCACTCAAACCAAAGGCTGGTCACAATACTGAATCAAGTCTCTCACAATCGCAACTGCTGATTTGTGCTACAATATCAGCAGTCAACACCAAAAAGTTGACCAACACATGTCGCTTTCTCGTTAATCCTCGCACCCGCGCCTCTGCTGCCAACAGGTTCCTCTTCAAGCGCTACTATTGAATAGCAAAACGACGACACATCAGTCACTCGCTACAGTACCGCTGACTTGCGTTGACTTCTGAAATGCGCTACACCTGATTCCTTGCATTAGCGCGACGTCTGATTTTCACGAAACGACAGTGTATCACTCCCACGCCATCAACAACTGATCAGACTTCACCTGCTGACGCTACAGTAGATCACTGACGTCTGAATTGCGCTACTGATGAAAACCAACAGCTGAATTCTCGCGCAACTCGCTACTGTGCAACTCTAAACCAAATTTGAACTCCCAGAATTCACAATCCCGTGAAAAATCTTAATCCAAAAGCTGATTAGCCATTGAATCATACTTAACAGATTTCTAGTTGTCACAAGAACAGTTAGACCTTCCGGATTGAGGAGCGTGCATGTGTGCTTCTGAAATTTTGCCGAATAATTGTTTTCACATAGCTGACTAATACTGATCAAGTTATAACATAAGTTTTCAACCATAAGCACATTATTTACAGTAAAGCTACCATGGGTAAGCTTACCCTTACCCATAGTGTTACCGTTTGAGTTATCACCAAAAGTGATCTTAGGTCCATTGCAGGATTTTATATCTGTGAGTAGCTAGCATCCCCAGTCATGTGTCATGCACATACGCTGTCTAGATATCATGTTGACCGTTCCAATCTATACCTCTGTTGTTTCTGCAATCACAAATCAAGAAACCTTGGTACCGTTTGATTCAATTGGGTCCAGGTTTGATTAGACCTTTCAAAACCCACACTTGGATGATCTTGATCCATTTACCACTGTGTGCATCAAAGAATTTGTGCGGTCCGTGTGCATTTTTTGTTCTGTTGTGATTATGATAGGCAGCATGTGAGATCTTTGATCTGGGCTTGATAGTGTGACTTGTACTGCCTATCCTTCGTTGAAGATCGGTTGATATGGTTTATCTTATTGAATTTGAACTTTCCTTTTGTTAAGTCAATCCTTTTGTTTAGCCAGCTCTCCCGATGCTTCTCAGGAGCAGTGTACCGCAACCCACAAAATCTTCCTTGCCGAATTAAAGACTTATCTACCATCATAGTGTCACCAGAATTTGTTTCAGCAAACTGTTCCCGGCTACATTTTACAAAGTTTATTGTCTTAAACTTTGTTGCTCCATGCCTAGGGTTGCTGCTGATTTCTGAAGTACTGCTTTCATTGCTATAGTAACCCAATCCGGTTTTATCACCAGATTGCTTTGTAGCTCCTTGCAGTTTTTGTAATGAGGCAGAAGACTTGGTCCAGGAGTTTATTATATTAGCTAATCGCTGATTCTCGTAGAGCATCTTCTCTGACCTCTTTTTTAACTCGCCATTCTCGTTTTCGAGCCTACTTAGAGTATCCTCACGCTTAACTCAACAATCCCCCCCCAAGAAGTATAGAAAATGTTTCTTGGAAGACTCGAACCCCTGACCTTGCTCTGATACCAATTGTTGGGATCAAGCGCTTACCACTAGGCCAAAAGCTATAGCTGTTAGCCAAGGCGCAACTTTATTCCTTATAATGTGGTAGCGCAGAGTGCACCTATTATGTGCGTTAGGGTTGGGATGTTAGGCCCATTAGTCAGGGGATGTGCGTTTCTAACTGCTGGTGCTGTCTCAATTCTCTTAGAGATCAGTCTTACCCTTCCCCTACCGCCGGCCTTATCCCCAGCAGAGATAGTATTACCCGTTAAGATTCGGCATCAAACTTTTACAGCCCACATGGCCAACCAGATCAAGCGGCGCAACGTCAGCAGCTTGACGTACGAGAACTTCCTAGGAGGTCACTCATCCCAGTACTGCTCTCACCCTTGCACGCTTAACTCAACACAGTGTACCCCAACCAACAAAATATTCCTTGCCGGATTAAAGACTTATCTGCCATCATAGTATCACCAGAATTTGTTTCAGCAAACTGTTCCCGGCTACATTTTACAAAGTTTATTGTCTTAAACTTTGTTTCTCCATGCCTAGGGTTGTTGCTGATTTCTGAAGTACTTCTTTCATTGCTATAGTAACCCAATCCGGTTTTATCACCAGATTGCTTTGTAGCTCCTTGCAGCTTTTGTAATGAGGCAGAAGACTTGGTCCAGGAGTTTATTATATCAGCAAATCGCTGATTCTCGTAGAGAATCTTCTCTGACCTCTTTTTTAACTCGGCATTCTCGTTTTCAAGCCTACTTAGAGTAGCTTGCATAGCACTTGAGTTAGCTAGCTCAGTTCTTGTTGCACAGCTCTCTTCTTCGGCTTTAAATACCTTGAATGATTGAGAGAGTTTTTTGTATTCAAGGACCATTTAATTCAGTGCAGTAAAAAGGTCCTCTCATGTGAATTCAGTGTTTGAGAAATCAAATACCTCCTCAGTGTCATCTTCCAGGAGACACTGTACTTCATCCTCGCTGTCGCTTGATGAGGAGGCTCCAGAGCTTGATTCATCTGAATCAGAGTCAGCCCATGCACTTTTGTTCTCCTCTGCCACCATAGCTTTTTCATTCCTTCCTTTTCGATACATCTTTTTCTCCTTTGTTCTTGCTACGGTCTGGTCGTTTCTTTTCATATTGTTTTACCTTATTGCAATCAGCCATGAAGTGACCAGTCTTGCCACAATTATAACATTTATTGTCAGAGGGATTATTGAAATTTTTCTTGGGAGATTTAAATGATAAAGGTTGAGAATCCTGCTTCCGCATGAATATTCCAAATTTTCTGATAAGCAGAGCCATTGCATCCTTGCTCATTTCATCGGCCGATTTGCTGTTGGTAGAGCATGGACTTTGATCTGTATTTGTTGCAGCCAGAGCTTTAGTTGATTGATATGTGGATGGGTCAGCTTCTGCTCTGGTTTCCAGTTCAAACTCGTATGCCTTCAAGTTGGCAAACAAGTCGTGTAGCTCCATCTTGCTCAAGTCTTTCGATTCTCTCATGGCCATAGTTTTTACATCCCACTCCTTAGGAAGTGCTCGCATCACTTCAAGGCCAACTCTCTGTTGCTGTAGGTTTTATTTAGTCTGGCTAGCTCGATTACCAGAGAACTAAATCTTTCATCAAATTCAGCCATAGTTTCTTCAGGCTTCATTTTGATGAGCTTGAATTTCTGCAAGGCCACAGTCAGCTTGTTCTCCTTTCTTTCCTCATTTCCTTCACAAATCTGGATCAGCTTTTCCAGATTTCTTTTGTATTGGTGCATGTCTGGATTTATCTAAACATGTTATTGTCTAGCGTTTTGTATAGTATATCCTTTGCGACATTATCCAGGTTCGCTTTCTTCCTATCTTCAGAACTCCACTCCTGTCTTGGCTTCTCAATCCATTGAGGTGCACCATCAGCTATAGAAATAGCAGTGTTCACTTTTATTATTGGAATTGGTCCGTTAGTTATTACAAACCACATGTCATCATCTTGTGCTGCTAGGTGTGCTTGCATTCGTATATTCCAGACATCGTAGTCCTCCTTAGAGAACATAGGAATTTTAGAGTGAGAGACCGACATATTTAATAAATGAGAATGAGTAAATTGTTAGGAACTGAGAAAACCTGCTCTGATACCACTTGTTAGGATCGAAAAAGAGAACTGGGGAGTTCAGGGGGGGTGAATGAACTCCCTAGTGCTTTTTATCTAAAAAATCGTTTTGAAAATTTTACGGCTCAAAGCCAACTTCCAGCAGAGTAACCAGTTGGGAAGCTTTCTAAGTGATTTTGTTGTCTCGCGTAATAAAGTAATTTTATGCGTAATAAACGCGATTCAAGCAGCTGAACAGATTTTAGCAAATGCGTGTAAGTAAAAGTAATTAGGGCAAGAGATTTTTTTCTGTTCGGATAAATATTTCATAAGTCTCCCCTTCTACCACAGCGGAAAGGATTTCACTAGAAGGCTTGGATTTATACAACTCTTGTACAAACCCACTCTCGAGACCCGCAGCCAAGAGAACTCCTAGCAACCAACAACACACAGACCCGCAGCCTGGTTTGTATTACAACTATTCCAATACTAAGTTGATTTTGCTATCTTAGCACTTTTACGACACACAGACCCGCAGCCTGGTTCACATTACAACAGTTTATGAATTCAGCTGGTTGTGCTATACTAGCACTCAAACACTCTCTATTTATGATTTTACAAATCGAACTCAAGTATTCAGAGTGTGTGTAGAAGAGTAGGTGACATAGAAGGTGTATATAATAAGTGTGTGTGTCACTCAAACGAGCTGGTTCGACTAATGAACTAAGCTTCTGTGAAGCTAAATTCTGTATGCTCGAATGATCTTGTGGAGTTTGGTGAAAACTTCACAACTTCTCTTCTTCTCTATAAATACTCGTTGGATGTAACGGTAATAAATTTTACCAGTAGACACATTGAATATATCCAAGTTGAAATGTCTGTGGCACCATAAATGCTCGTACGATGAAGGTACAACTTCATTAAATGTGTTTCCCTTTTTGGCAAATCTGCGCTGTCTTCAGTCTGTTGTCATATCCCTGCATATCTGATTTTAGCTTGAAATAGTACTAACGACTATAAGTCATAGCAGGGATGTCAACTGATTTGATTGTGCTTATCTCTAGACATTCCGAAATTCAAATTGCTTGATCCATTCTGTACATGGCTGATTTTCATTGTCTTGTGTCCAGCTGGTTTTACCCGTTTCGATTTCTGAGACTGAGCTGGTCTTCGCAGTGTCTATTCATCCAGCTGATCAAGTAGTTGATTCAGCTGGTTCAATATTCTGAGCTGGTTTCTGCGCTTCTCACCGTCCAGCTAGTTTGTACAAGAATTTCGGCCTGGTTTGACTTTGTATTCAATATTTCGAGCTATTTTCTTCGTTCAACTTGATAAGTCTCGTCCAGTCCTTGAAACTTTGGTTTGAATGATCTCTTTTAAAGGTTCTTTTTCTTGTTAATTATTTCATCACCAAAACACGTGAGATTTATCCCAACAATTTTCCCCTTTTTGGTGATGCCAAAACCCTGCTTTGTAAAAGTAGATCAATAAGTCAAACACCAAGTTAAAATAATTCGATTCTTAATAAACATTTTTAGATCATTTATGACTTGAAAGACATTTTTGCATATCCTCTTCCACTACGTGAACTTGATCCTCCTCGTACTCCACTCAGCCCATCTCTTGGTCTACTACTTGATCCACCTTCCCCCTTTTTGGCAGCACCAGTCTCCTTTAGATCTTCAACTATAGCAGCCAGCTGAGACTTGACCACAGCCAATTCGTCAACCATTCGTTGAGTGAGAGTTCATTCCAGAACATCAATCCGTATACCGAATTCTTCAGCTGTGCTTTTGAGCTCATCGCGAAGCTTAGTGGTATGATGTCTGGTAATGGTTGTATCATCACGAAGGCGAGCATATGATTGATCAAAGGAGGATATATGAGTGGATATCACATTGAGCGACTGGGTAGCGGTATTTAGAAGCTAGATAGTAGGAGATTACTGTGGAGCTGTAGAAGTTAACTGTAAATTTGAGAAGTCTGGATCCTGATAGTGAGAAACAGCCTGTTCGAAACTGGGAATGGCTTCCATATTGATGACTGAAATCGGAGTGGCACCGAGGGCCTGATCAACCCTTTCTACGAAGCCCTGTTCATCATGGTCCTGATGGGCATGACTAACTGTTTGAATCAGCGGCTCGTTTTTGTGAGCCTGGTGCTCATGAGAGGTTATTGTTGTAGCTTCATTCACTTGCTTTGGAAGAAAGTCGAATTCTGGATTAATGAATGGTAAACCTACCAAGCCACGGTGATTCCTGTCCGCTGCTGCAATCAACCGGAGCTCCGTATGCAATCGTCGTATACATTCAAAGTCATAATTCACAGAGGCGACACCAGCCTTGAAATTCGCCAGATGCATAAGATAAAGCTTTTCAAGATCTAATTCAAGAAACTTGTATTGAATGAGCGACCGTCGCTCAGATAATTCAGTAACATTTTCTGTCTCCGCCCACTCTATCAATTGCTCTTCAGTGTTGACCATCAATTCAAACGAAGAGATTTCTTTCAGGCGTACCTCTAGACGAAAATGTATCCAATCATCAAAAGTGGCCAGCTGTGCAGAGACTTTGTTCCTTGCTGATTCGATCAATTGTCGACAATGTTCGTCGACAGAAGTGGTGTCAACATTCAGCTGTACATCCTTTGTGGAGACTGCTTTCTCGAGGTCCTCAGAAGGTAGGATCATAACACTTACCCAACAAGCTACCTCAACGGCAGACTAAATCCGATGCTTATGCTAACAGACTACAGAAGGGAGATTTCTTCGCACACCTCACCAGCTTCATGCAAGCTTCTAACAGACTAGAGAAGGGAGATGTCTTCGCACACCTCACAAGCTTCACGCAAGCTTCCAAAAGCAGCACCAAACGAAGCGTCTTAGCAAGAGGAGCCCAGCTCTACCACTCTTAGTTCAGTCAGAACTATCTACTGTAGGCAATCGGAGAAGATAACGTTCGATGAACAGTAGCTAGGGTATCACGACAGAGTTTGCTCACTGGAAATATTCTAAGTGTCGGGGAACAATAATGGACAAAGGTCAAAGTCCTCTTATAAAAACTCAAATCTGCTCATATCTGCTGAACAGATCCCACCGACAACTTAGGGTACAAAGCTGATTTCCCACTGGGATCTGAATCTGACATCAAATATGACATTACGCCAAAACAGATCCTAACTTACTCAAACGACGTCGCTCAGGGTCCACTATCGCATCTGGACACAACACCTCGCTACTCGAAAATGAATTGCTAACGCGACTGGAATCTGAAACGCAAAACGGCGTCACTCCTAAAACACTCAGACCCCTATCGAATCTGGAGACAACGCTGCTCAAATCTGCATCTCGCTCGCTAAACCAAAACGTTTTCGTTCCAATGAATCCAAACGACGTAGTTTAGCTACTCGCTACAGAAACACATTAGCGTACTCACATCTGCCTATCGACAACAGATTCCACCACCACTGCTGAACACGATCACTCAGCGATGGCCAACACTCACATCTGATCAGATCCCGCTGAAAATCTAAATTGATCCAAGGCTGATTCCAGGACTTATACAAACCCGATATCTTCGCCAAGCATACCACTCCAAGCTAGCTCATCCAGATTTGCTCTCTCAAATATGAATCTCATAAAATCCGATTAATTAACTCAATTAATCTTTCTTAACTTTTCGGGTCTCACATCTCTCCCCCACTAAAAAACAGGATTTCGCCCTTGAAATCAAAACTTCAGATCTGAACAGACTCAACCAAAACAAGAGTTCAAGATAACTGGGAAAACAACTACTAGCAACAAAAAAATTGCTGGAATCTGATAACTGGGAAAACAACCACTAGAGATGCAGATTATGCAGGTTGCAAGATTGATAGGTGAAGCACAAGTGGTACATGTCAATTCTTGGGAGATCGTTTGATTTCCTGGTTCAATAAGAAGCAAACCTCCATTGCTACGTCCATAGCTGAATCAGAGTATTTAGAGGCTGGAAGCTGCTGTGCTCAGATCTTATGGATTCAACATCAGCTCAAGGACTACGGCATTGATGCTTCCGAAGCTCCTATCTTCTGTGACAATACCATTTCCATCAATCACTCAGAATCATGTGCTGCATTCGAGAACAAAGCACATAGATATCAAGCATCATTTAATAAGAGATCACGTGCTAAAGAAAGACGTTCGACTGTATGTGTCGACTGACCAGCAAATTGTTGATATCTTCACAAAGACTCTACCATATGCTAAGTTTCGTATTCGAAACATTCTTGGTCTCTTAGAATTGCCTTAATCTATGATTGTGCTTAAATTTTGCAGGAGAACAGCTTTTTGTTTAATTCGGATTTGAGTCTTCTGTTCAAGGGGAGGAGACCTTCAGATTTGGTAAAAATCAGCAATGGGAGAACCTAAACTTTAGGGGGAATAACATATCTGAGTTAATAAGTGTTGAGTCAGATGAATGCGTGAAATCTAAATCTATTCAGATTTCACGTATATAAAGTTGATGCTTATATATGTCCAGATCTGATAGTACCCCAGCTGGAACATTAAGCAAATCAACAGCTGTGACGTGTTTAACAAATGGCGCTCGTTTTTACTTTTTCACCCTCGTCGTTAAAATTCAAAATCATTTCAAAATATTTTCAAAATCTGATCGCGCCATCGGATGATTGACACGTTTCTTGTCATCATGAAAAACGTCACATCAACACTTTAAACGCGTGTTGTTTCATATTCCTTTCTCTTATATACGCCTTTTTGATTATCTCTATCTTTTACCTTGCGCTAAATTACTCTCAAACTCTCTTGCTTTCAAGTGTTTTCTCATTGCAGATTGTCCATCTTTTTGGTGTTTTCTTTTTTCGTTTAATCTACAGAAATGTCCGCTTCTGTGATTCACAATGCTATTCAAGTCTACTTTCGACTCAGTATTCAGTATGGCAGATGAATGAATGGTTCAAATGTTCAAGGTCCTTGAGTCCTCTGGACTCCGTGGGTTCTTTGGATGCTCCTCTGCTATATATGAGGCAGCCATGGTGGATTTCTATCACAACGCCTCAGTGCGAGACAAAAAAATTATCAGTTCCATTCAGGGCAAGTCTGTTGAAATTTCAGAGGAACAATTGGCTAGGATTTTTGAGTTACCGACAGAGCGTTTGACTGACATGAATGAAGTGCCAAAGGATTTGGTGTTTGAGGCTAGAAGTGCTTTTTCTACAGACGGTGAACAGCTTAAGACCTCCTGCAAGAAAATGAAGATGAAGTTTGAGTTCCGACTGCTTAACGATATTCTAGAAAAGACAATCACAGTTAAAGCAGGATCCTTCGATGTTGTTACCCATGAGCGGTTTCTGATGATGGCTGCGATTCATGGCGGAGTCAAAATCAATTGGGGGAGATTGTTGTTTAACCTTTAGAAGGACATGGTGACTCCATTTTCAAAGCAAGCCCGAGGGTTTGCGATGCAGATTTGCATTATTCTGAAGGGAGCACCAGACTTGGAATTGGGAGAGTCGAAGGCCTTTCCTCCTCTCAAGATTCTTACCGCTAAGACTGTTGGCACTTACATTGCCAAAAACAAGTCTATGAATGCTGAAGAGGTGTTGGAAGTGCTAGTGGAGAAAGTGGTTAAGAAGGCTGCGACAAAGAGAAGACCAGCTCCTGCTGTTGTTGAGCCTGCAGCTAAGAATAAGAGGACTACTGTGGGGATAGCTGCTCTCATAGAAAAGGACTTGTCGATTATACCAGTGGTACAAAATCCAGAAACCATATCTGTTGTACCAACTATGACTCCTCGCGCTCAAAGACGCCACGCACCGAAGAGAAAATTGGTGTTGCGAGGTGAGTCTGATGATGAAACTGTTGAAAATATTATTAAACAGGTGTTAATGGAGACAGCTGATATAGAGACAGAGGAGATGGAAACCATTGAACCAGTGGTTATTGAGACTACTGAAATAGAGCCAGATGAGATGGAGATGTTAGAGTAGATGCCCAACTAGCCAACTTGTGGCGTGTGGGTTTTATAGACTCTTGTACAAACAGTCTTTATATATGATATTCGCATTCACTTATATG
>KQ995318.1:24294-38234 GCA_001598015.1 Dorcoceras hygrometricum
AGTTGGTACTTACAATCTTTGTACAGATATAGTTCCTATAGGACCAGTTGTAGAGTTAGAAGCATAGCAGAAAAGATTTTTTGGTTTTTTCGGAGAGGTTTAGATGCAAATCTGATTTCTTCCAGCTCCATCTCTTCACAATCTGAGGATCCAAATTTTTCTAGTTCTAGTTCTTCAAGTGATTCTCCTATGCATTTCACCGCTGATGATATTCCTGAGATCTCATCATCCGATGAAGTTCTTCCGGTCGAAGAGACTAATGTTGTTACTCCTCATATTTCATTACCAACTGTTATCGCTCTTCCTACAGATTGTACAGAAGCATTTGCACAGCTCCGAGATACAGTTGATCAGATATCTCTTGAGCAAGTTCAAACCATATTTCACATAGACGAGCTCAAGGCCGCTCTTTCTAAGAAAATTTCAAACCTTGAGACTACGTTTCTTACAGCTTTGGATAATCAGGACCAGGTTGTTCTTGTTCAAAAAAATTTTCTTCGTAAGGAGATGCAAGTTCAGAAGGATGCTATATCTAAGGAATTGAATGATATGCGTAAAGAGTTATTGGACCAGAAAGCTGCTATTTCGCATGACTTGCTTGAATTCCAAGTGGAATCTCAAGAAAACTTTAATACCCTTCACACTCAATTGTCTGAAATCATAGCCTACATTAATAGGGTACGCGATGACAAAAGGGGGGAAGTAAGCAGCAGTCATCGTCCGCAGCCTCCTGACGATCGTAGCAAACCTGGACCTGGAGATAGTGGAAAAGGAAGAGGCAGCAGTAGTGAATCGACAAGGAAAAGAGGAAGTGGATATAGAGGAGGAGGAAGTACTAGCTCAAGATGATTTCGATATTGGCTTGGAGGAAGCTGAGCAGTTTTTAGTTTTTCAGTTCTTTGTACAAATCTCTTGTACTTAGCAAGTTTTGATTATATATATAAAGCAGACTTGGAGCAATTTATTTTTTGTCTCTATTTAATTCATAGGCTGCTAAGTTTTGTCATCACCAAAAAGGGGAAAATTTTTGAGATAAAATTTATAAGTTTTGGTGATAACAAAAACAAGATAGAGAACTGAACATTAAGCTATCAGAATTGGATTTATCGGGTTCTATCAGATTAGGATCAGGGACTCAGATCCATTCAGATTTTATAAAGCAGACTTGGAGCAATTTATTTTTTGTCTCTATTTAATTCATAGGCTGCTAAGTTTTGTCATCACCAAAAAGGGGAAAATTTTTGAGATAAAATTTATAAGTTTTGGTGATAACAAAAACAAGATAGAGAACTGAACATTAAGCTATCAGAATTGGATTTATCGGGTTCTATCAGATTAGGATCAGGGACTCAGATCCATTCAGATTTGAACTAGGCATATTCAGATCAGATCAGAGGATATAAGATCAGAGTATTTCAGAGCAGTTCAGATCAGAGCTTATCAGATTTGGATATTTGGGTAATTTCAGTTATCGGGTTAAGTATTTCAGATAAGATCTTATCAAGTCTTGTACAGAGGCTTCGTTTCAGATCCGAGAGATTGGGAACAGCATATATAACGGGGAAGATAGCTTATCAGATCAGATGAGAGCATTCAGATCAGGTTATATATCAGTTTCAGTTCAGGATTTTATATCAGATTTTAGAAACGGAGATTCAGATCAGAACAGGGTATTTCAGATATAAATAGAGATATGAGCTGACGTTACGTGTAAAGAAGAGAGATTTCAGATTTGACCATGGTATAGTTAAAATAGACAAAAAAGAGGTTTCAGATCTGAATATATTGTTAAAGTAAAGGAGGAAGACTCGTAAAGGAGAGAACTCAGATCTGACAGTTATACAGTTATAAAGAAGTAAAAGGAGGAATATACGCTATAGAAAAAGAAATCAAAGCTTTTATATTCAGATCTCAGTGCCGAAACAGATTTGAGCTTAAGATTTCATCAGATATTCATTCCAAAGGATTCAACGATCGAGATTCAATCCGATAAAGCCTGTTAGACAAAGTGGATGAAAGAGACTCAATTCAGAGCTATTTGGAGAATTGCAGGACGCAGAGTTGGTCTATTCGATGTTTACCTATTTTGGGTATTAAAGTCAAATAAGCTCTGACTACTTTAGACAGACCTTTGCATAGCATTAATAGAGCATTTAATGCATTGATACGATGAAGATATGCAAACATGGTTTGTGTCTACTAGCTCATTTATGACCGTTGAGGATGGAGATGTATTAATAACTGAAGATTTCAAACGAAGAAGCTCTCGATCGCTTTTGAATCTCTCTCGCAAGTTTTATTCTCTCAGACTCTCTGCAAAACTACAAGCTTGGTGACTCTCAAAAACGCACTCTCGCAAAAAAATTTTTGAGTCCAAGTCTTGAACATCTCGAAGAACACTCTCGTTCAGTTCATATTATAAAAACCTTCGAGATATCTTCTGGTTTACATTAGTAAACAAATTTCATTGTAAAGAAACCAGAAGATTTACAGAACTCTATTGCATCACATTTATTGTAAAATCAGATTGGAGTCTGTAACAAACGTGCTTTCAGAAGCAGTTCGAAAATTCATTTCATTGTAATCAGCACTAGTATCTACGTAGATTGTGGTTGCTAGGAGTTCACTTGTAGCGTGGCTTGAGTGGTCGGGTGTCTACAGAAGTTGTACACATCAAACCTTCTAGTGGAACCTTCCTGAAAAGGAAGAAGGGGAGACGTAGGATCTTCAGATCCGAACTTCCACAAACAAACTCTCAACTCTATCTTTTACTTATTTGCATTGTATTTATTGTTAATTGTTCACTGTTTAATCGATTTCTTTCCGCACAATATTTGTTAACCGAAAAAGCAGATTTGGACTGAGAGCCTCAGATCTGGTCACTCAGATCTGAGTTAAGCGAGGCTTGTAAAAATAGTTTTAAGGTTTCGAAAAATAAAAATCGAAGGAGTTCATTCAACCCCCCCCCCCTCTGAACTCCTAAGATTATTTTAACTATATTTCGATTCCATTGATCCAATAAAGCTGGCACACTGGTTGCGATCTGTTCCTGCACTTGGTCAACATTAGTAAAATCAAAGACTTCTATGTTACCTCAGGATGCCATTGTTTGATTCGTCCAGTGCTGGCTGGTTATCAGCTGAATATCGAATATATGCCATGTCATCACTTGAGTCATCACGGGTTGATTCAGGATGTGAACACAAGTCATTTAAGCTCGCAGTTGAATTTGAAATAAAATTGGTTTCATCGAAGACGACGTGAGCTGATTCTTCAACCATCAAGCTCTGGTTGTTAAACACTCTATAGGGTTTGCTCACGGCTGAGTATCCAAGTATTATACATGCACCAGATTTTGCATCAAAAGCTGTTAGATACTTTTTCAATTGTTATGAATTAAATATCTGCATCCAAACACCCTGAAATAAGAAATGTCAATTTTTTGCCACTCCAAATCTCATATGGGGTAACGCCATGATTCTTGTTAATCATCGATCTGTTTTGAGTGTAGCAAGCTGTGTTAACTACTTCAGCCCAAAATTTTTGACAAATGCCGGAATCAGCAATCATAGTTCGAGCAGCTTCTTTAAAAGTGTGATTTCTCCTCTCATCTAACCCGTTCTGCTGAGGAGTTCTGGCTGCTGAAAGCTCATGGTTTATTCCAATCTTCCAGATAAGAGGATAGTTTTTTTTTAAAAACTCAGTACCTCTATCACTCCAGTTTTTTATTTAAAAACTCAGTACCTCTATCACTCCTTATCCGATTGATATTGCAAGATTTTTCATTTTTCAAACGTTTAAAATTTTAATCAGCTGGTCAGCGGTCTGATCTTTTGATCTTAAAAACACCACCCATGTAAATTTTGAAAAATCGTCAACAACAACAAGGGTGTATTTTGTTCCCCCTGAGCTGGCTACGGGTATTGGACCAAAAATATCCATATGTAAAAGCTCCAAGCTTCGGGAAGAACTATTACCGTTTTTCTTTTTAAAAGTAGAACGAATATGTTTTCCTAGCTGACACGCTGAACAAATTTTGTCTTTTGAAAAATTTATTTTTGGCAAACCAGAAACCAAGTCAAGCTTACTCAAATTGGAATGTTTTTCTAAATTTAGATGGTTCATTCTCTGGTTCCACAGCCAGCTCTTGGAAGAGTCAGCTGCTAGGAAAATCTGTTTAGATCCCAGATGCTCTGACCAGTTCACTATGTAGGTATTCCCCGATCTGTTTTCTACTAATACTGTCAGACCATCTGGATTCTGAATTGTGCATGTGTGCTTTTGAAAGTTAACTGTGTAACCATTGTCACACTGCTGACTTATACTAATAAGATTATAACACAGATTTTCCACAAGAAGGGCATCAGAGATGGAAATGTTACCATGGATAAGCTTACCCTTAGCCACAGTGTTACCGTTTGAGTTGTCACCAAAACAATTTTGGCTCCTTTGTGTGGCGTCATATCTGATAACAGCTTTGGATTTCCAGTCATGTGCCTCGCACACCCGCTATCCAGATACCATTTGTTTGAGTCCTCCGAAGCTGTGTACCTGTTATCCTGCAATCACAAAAATAAACTTTTGGTACCCAATTTTACTTGGCTCCAAATCGGATTACCCCTTTCAGGACCCATACTTGAATTACCTTAACAGTTTTCCCATTATGGATGTCCACAATGGTTCGGGCTGAATTTTTTTGAGATCTGTTGAGCTTTGGTTTTGTACTTTGACCATTCAGAGCACGATTGGGCTGAACCTTTACCCATTTAGCCTTCGTTGAACCACGCCTTTGCTGGTTCAGAACAGACGACTTAGGTACAGTTTTTGCCTTATCCTTCTCAAGTCTATTCGTTAGCCAGCTGGTCTTACAGTTCTCAGGCTTGATGTAACCAATACTATTTTTGCCCTTATGGTTCAGCTGTCCAGTGAACTGATCATCGTACTTGACCGACTCACAAACATCATGTATCACACTGGCTTTGACAAAATTCATTTTCTTGAATTTATCACCAGCCAGATCTGATTTACATGTTTCCTCAGAGCTGATTTCACCAAAGCTGAAACCTAAGCCAGATTAGTCATTTAATAGCTTCTGGGTCTCATGCAGCTTACTTAAGGAAACCGAAGACTTATTCCATGAACTCATCACATGAATTAATCTTTCATTTTCAGATGAGTGCTCACAGGACTTTGCTCTCAAAGAATCATTCTCAATTTTCAGCTTACTCAACTCATATTGTAAACTGTCATATTCCAAGCTGAGCAGTGATTGGTTCAGTTGAACTATTTTTCAAACCATTGTTTTCAGCTTTAATTTCCTCGAATGTCTAAGACAGATTTCTGTACTCATGGATCATTTCATTAAGTGCGTTGATGAGGTCCTCTCGTGTAAATTCACTATTAGAGAAATCAAATACCTCATCTTCAGTAGTTTGGTTTTCCATCAAGCAGTGGACTTCCTCCTTCTCACTCTCACTCGATGAGCTTCTTGATGTTGATTCAGAATATGATTCCACCCAATTTCTGTTGCTATCCCCAGCAACAAGTACCTTCCGGTCATTCTTTTTGTTGGGCCTCTTCTCAAATCTGTTTCTTCTTTTCTCTATGGACTGCTTGTCATCTTTCCTAGGCTTCTTGCAATCAGCTGCAAATGTCCTGGTCTGCCACAGTTATGATAATTTTGATTCATTAGAAATATTTTTCAGTATTTATGCCTTTGTGGGTTGTGAGGTTGATGGATCAGCCTCTGATCTGTTTCCAGCTCGAACTCATAGGCTTTAAGATTTGCAAACAGATCGTGGAGTTCCAGCTAGTTCAGATCTTTCGATTCTCTCATCGCCATCGTCTTCACGTCCCACTCCCTTTGCAGTTCTCTCATCACCTTGAGAGCCAGTTCTCTGTTTGTATACTCCTTACCACGGCTCGTCAGCTCGACCACAATAGAGCTTAATCTCTCGAAAATTCTATCATCGTCTTTCCTTCTCTCATTTTGATAGATTCATACTTCAGCTGGGCAACCCTCAGCTTGTTCTCTTTTTTTCATCGTTTCCTTTGCATAGCTGAGTCAGCTTCTCCGAGATCTTGTTTGCCGTAGCGCAGGTCTTTATCTTGCTGAACATGTTTTTGTCCAACTTCTTGTATAATATGTCATGCTACGTTTTCCAGGTTGGCTTTCTTTTTATCCTCTGATGTATACTCAAGTCTGGTCTTCTCTATCCACTGAGGAGCACCAGCAGTAATGGCCATAGCTGTATTAGCCTTCATAATCTTCATGGGTCCATCTATTATGACAAACAACATGTCATCATCCTGAGCGGCTACATGGGCTTGCATCCTGATCTTCCAATCATCGTAATCCTGCTTAGAAAACATAGGAATTTTATTGTGAGAAGTAGACATATTGAATATAAGCACAGAAGATCAAACTATTCAATAGCTGAGATGACAAGGCTCTGATACCAATTGATAGGATCAATATGATCGAAATAAGAGACAAAACAAGCCCATGAGTTCTGAAAGGGGGGAGGGGTTGAATGAACTCCTTCTATTTTTATATTTCAAATCCTTTTAAAATGTTTTACAAGCCTGTGCTTAACTAAAAGCTGAGTGACCAGCTTTGAGGCTCTCAATTCAAATCTGTTTTCTTGGTTAACAATAATGTGATGAAATAAACCGATTAAACAGTGAACAGTAAATAAATAACGATGCAAGTAATGTAAAAGAAGAGTCAAAAGTTTGTTTCTGGAAGTTCGGATATCAATATATTATGTCTCCCCTTATTTCTTTTCAGGAAGGTTCCACTAGAAGGCTTTGATGGTTACAGCTTCTGCAAACACCCACTCACTTAAGCCTCACTTAAAGTGAACTCCTAGCAACCAAATACACAAAGACTTTTCTGCTGATTACAAATGAACGTAACTTTTAGAACTGCTTCAAATAGCAAGTTCGTTACAGACTCTGTTTTGAATACTTTGATAAGTCTTAGGAGAGTAAGGCTGATTCTTGCCGAACAAGCAACTGCTCTCTACACACACAGAGTTGTAACACTTCTGGTTTCTTATACAATAAGAGTATTTTGATAATGTGAACCAGAAGGAAATCTCGAAGGTATTTCTGATTAATAACTTCAAGGATAGTTCTTCGAGATTTGAAGAGCTGGGATATCAAATAGTTTGACTTGAAAAATTATCTCGAGAGTTTGAGAGATAAGCACGACGAAGACGAAGACCCAGAGAGACAGTAGTCATTTCTGCTTGAACCACTTCAGCTATTTATACTCATCCATCTTCAACGGTCATTTAATAAGTCAGTAGACACAAATCATATTTGAATATCTTCATAGTACCGAGCATTAATTGCACCATTAATGCTGTTTCAGGTTTGTCTGCTGTTGTCAGAGCTTATTAGACTTCATACAAGAAATGGCAAAACAACGACTGAACCAACTCTGCGTTCTGTAAGATATACTCTAAATAGCTCTGATCTTGAACAATTTTAATCCACTTTGTCTTACAGGCTTTATTCGCTTTAATCTTTATCGTTGAATCACCTGGAGCACAAAGCTGTTAATATCTGAAATCCCTCTATGTGAATAATATCAGCTTTCGCTGCTGCTGAGATCTAAAATCTGTTCGGATCTGAATTCTTCTTTGGCTCTGAACTCAAATCTGCTTACGTATATATAAGCTCCTAGATCATTTTCTTTTAGGAATGTCTCCCTCTTTCTCTCTTTATATGTTCCTTTGTCAAATCTTAAATCCCTCTCTGTTCTGTACCTTAGAAACTTCTTGAACGGATCTGAAATACTCGGATCTGATATATAAGCCTATGTACTGAATGAAATCTGATCTGAGTTTGATCTGTAGAAGCCTCTGCACTAACTGAAATCTGATACGTAAACCTCTGAAAGAATCTCTCGGATCTGAATTGTAAGATATGCCTTGTCCAAATCTAAACGGATCTGAGTCCCCGATTACTCTTAGTCCAAATATGAACGGTTCTAAGTCCCCGATAACTTCTATTCCAAATCTGAATACCTTTTATTCATTTATTTATCTTGTTTTCGTTATCACCAAAACATATTAATTTTATCTTAACAGAAGGCCTGAAACGGAGTGGGTAGCTCCCACACTCTCGGTTGTGCTGCTATGGGACGGAGGGTAGCTCCTACACTCTCATGAGCTTGGGCACCAATGGGTTGAACGGTTCTAGCATGATGCTGGTACCACGTGTGATTGAGCGGTTGGGTAGCTCCCATTCTCTCACATGAGCTGCGGTCATTCCGGTTCTATGTTATGCCTGGTACCATGTGTGATCGAGCGGCCGGGTAACTCCCGTTCTCTCGCACGTTCGGTGACCACTTCTATTCTGATAGCCAGCTATGCGCTGATTTGTAAGCTTGGTACCTCCAGTAGTGGAGTAGTTCTGCAAGCCCTGTACCTTCATCGTCGAGTTGTTTCTGTGAGCTTTGTTCCTACAGCTTTTAGTTCGTTTCTGTGTATGTTGTATTTGTTGGCGCAGCGGCAGATCCGGATCCCACTCTCGGGGCTCAGCGGAAGAATTTAAAATTTTGAGCCCGGAAACAATTAATACACCTATACAATAATCAAAACATTCATAGAATGTTTAGAAGGTACCTTGATGGCGTCTAGGCGCCTGGCTCCGACCAATTCCACGAGGAAATTGGCACTTCAACGATTGAACGGCTGGATCGACGCCTAATCCGGTCCACGCCCAGAATCTCAATTCTTTCGCCGGTTTGCACTAGAAAACCAACGAAAATTTCATGGATGGAATCTCCTCGCCGAGATGGTTAGAACAAATTCCGAGGTGGGCGGTGGCGACAGACGACGACGGCGAGGGAAGAAGGGAGAGGGGAGGAATTTTCTGAATACATTTTGGTGTTTTACTTTCTCACTATTGAAAGTGTCTTCTCATTGCCATATTTATAGATTGAGGGATAGAGTTTGATTTGAACAAAACAGTGAATATTCGGTTCAACTCAAACTGGAACATTCGGTTCAACTCGAACAGTGAACATTCGGTTCAACTCAAACAGTGAACATTCGTTTCTACCCCTCGATTGTGGTCTCATCATAATCCCGATCGATGATCAGAGATCACCGATGTGCTCAGTTTACAAAACTGATCATTATGATGCAAAATCAAATTTTCGGATCACTAAATCTATATATAACAGGTTTACTCTCATTAGCTAAATATAGAAGTCCTACTCCCTTAGCTACTTTTAGAAAGTCATACTCCCAACCTTCCTCCTACTATACTCAACACATTGAGTACCATATCCGTACGAGAATTGAGAAACCAGTACTTTTGTGACCCTCAATGGTTCAGGGATACAACTAGTCGTGGGCTCACAATGTTTGCGACTCCGAAAACACATTTTCGGACTTAACCATCGGATCATGGTAAAGCGTCAAGCAACATCGCCCCATTATCCCCTATGTATCACTGATAGTGCATATAAGAACCAACCGGTCATGGTTAGCGTACAGTACGGTCCTTTCAACTCAAATATCCTGATCAGATCAATGACCGTTGGTAAATCGAGTGTCGCTAGAGATCCAATAGCCATGCATACATCTTGAGGATCAAATAGTGACATCGCATGTGTTACTAGGTAAACACATTTTCCCAAAACACATCTGGTACTCTGGCCAGAGATTTTTCACACTATTATCTCCTCATATAGAATAGGATATCCACGCACGAAGGCTAGCGGTGAATCCTAGATAACAAAGCATCGACTCCTACATGCATCGGGACCTCACCCAATCCCGCCATCTGATGACCCAAGCTGAGTCGGTAAATGGGTCAAAGTGAGGCACCTATCATGTAAAGTCTCAATGAAGTTTCTAGTAGTGAGGACTAATCTGTACAACCAAGGCTTCGGACTTAATCCACTCGACAAATGGTAACCACTTGGAAAGCCCGAACGAGGGTAGTTCGATATATCACCAGGTCAGTATCCATCTGCATGCTTAGAACATCACTATGTTCCCTACCAATGAAACATGATACTTCGTATCACAGATGCTAGTCTCAAGCTTGAGCGGACCTTATCCTCTTTTGGATGGCCCAATCGACCAGGAACATGTTTAGAATACACAGTGACTATAAGATGTGTTTCATGATAGCCATCAATCCACTATCACATCTAACATACACTATAGTGCATTCAAGGTCTCTATCCAAAAATTGTAATCATAATAATGAATATAAAGAATGCCATAAATAATGCAAATTTAATAAATAAAGATCGTTTTACATAGAGTCAACAAGAACCCACATGCCACAAGTTGGCTAGTTGGGCACCTACTCTAACAATCTCACACTTGTCCTAAAGCCAACTACTCATGAGACGTAGTCCCATTTCTTCGTGATATTTTCAAACAATGGTCCTGGCAAGGTCTTCGTAAGTGGATCAGCAATGTTGTCTGCAGAGGCGACTCTCTCGACTGCTATGTCACCTCTAGCCACAATATCCCGGATTATGTGGTATTTCCTCAGTATGTGTTTGGATCTTTGGTGAGACCTAGGTTTCTTTGCTTGCACAACGGCACCCGTGTTGTCATAGTATACCGGGACTGGACCAACTCCTTCAGGAATGACGCCCAACTATTGGACGAAATTCATCATCCAAACCGCCTCTTTAGCAGCAGATGATGCTGCGATGTACTCAGCCTTAGTGGTTGAATCCGTGATGGTGTCTTGCTTGGAACTCTTTCAAGAGACAACACCACAATTGAACATGAATACAAATCCAGAGGTTGATTTTGAATCGTCCACATCGCATTGGAAGCTAGAATCAATGTAGCATTCCAATTTTAGTTCACCGCCCCCATAGACCATGAAGATATTCTTAGTCCTTCGTAAGTACTTAAGAATATCTTTCACAGCCTTCCAATGCATTTGGTCGAGGTTGGCTTGGTAGCGGCTCATGACACTCAGAGCATATGCGGCATAATACTACCTATTGCCGAAGCATATGACACACGTGTCATACTCTCTATCTTCTTATCAGTCTTCGGACACATAAACTTAGATAGAGTGACCCCGTGGCACATAGGTAGGTGTCCTCTCTTGGACTCTTCCATAGAGAACCGCTTAAGTATGGTATCGATGTAGGTTTCTTGGGTGAGTCCGAGCATCCTTTTCGATCTATCTCTATAGAACTGTATTCTCAGAATATATGATGCTTCACCCATGTTCTTCATCGAGAATCTACTACACAACCATACTTTAGTTGATTGCAGCATTGCTACATCATTTCCAATGAGTATAATGTCATCAACATAAAGTACAAGGAATGTCACAGCATTTTTAGCTACCTTCTTATACACACATGGCTCCTCGTGATTCTTGATGAAATCAAATTCTTTAATTGTTTCATCAAATCTCAGGTTCCAACTTCTCGATGCTTTCTTGAGACCGTAGATCGATCTCTGAAGTTTGCATACTTTATGCTCACTTCCTACATATGTGAAACCCTCAGACTGCGTCATATAGATCTCTTCCTTAATATTTTCATTAAGGAACGCAATTTTCATATCCATTTGCATATCTCATATTCATACCATGCGGCTATGGCTAGTAGGATTCTAATTGACTTGAACATTGCGACCGATGAAAAGGTTTCATCATAGTCAACACCTTGTCTTTGAGTGTAACCTTTCGCGACCAGTCGCGCCTTGTAGGTCATTACCTCACCATCAGGCCCAAGTTTTCTCCTGTATATCCATTTACACCCAATATGAACTATTCTTTCGGGAAGATTCACGAGAGTCCATACTTGGTTTGAATGCATTGAGTCAATCTCAGATTGCATTGATTCAAGCCACAAATTAGAATCAGCATCAAAAATTGCCTCATTGAATGTTCCTGGATCACATCCAACAGTTTGATCACTTTGATCATCTTCAAAGAGGAAACCATATCTAAAAGGAGCCCTATGAACCCTTTCAGATCTCATAGGTGTGTCCATATCAGGAATTGGCCCTTGAGGTGCGGGAGATTCACTTGGTACTTCAGTTGGTTCTCGAACCTCTTCGAGTTCTACTATCTTTCCTTGTCTATCAAGTAGAAATTCCTTTTTCCAGAAAGGTGGAATTTCTAGAAACAAACACTTTTGTTTCATTGGGATAGTAGAAGCAGTATCCAATAGAATTCTTTGGATACCCAATGAAGTAGGATAATATGGATCTGTTATCCAGCTTATCTCCCACTGTCTGCTTCACGTAAGCAGGACATCCCCAAATCCTCAAGTACGAGTACGTGGGTTTCTTGCCCATCCATATCTCATATGGAGTTTTATCCACTGCCTTGGTGTGGACATAAACTTAAAGTATGGCTCGTTCCGTTTCTAAAACATTTCTAAATCATTTTCTTAACAAAACTGGAAATAGAAATAAATAATTATTTTAAGTCATAAAACCATCCGAACTGTTAAAAAAAGACAACTGCATAAAATTACTGAAACTGAACATGTTTAAAACCAACATCTAAAAATGTATCATGACAGAACTGAAACATAAAGGCGGTCACGGGATACTGCTGCAGCAGGCGCTCAGAGGTCCTCACCGCCAATCGGGATATACTCATCAGCAGGGTCATCACCTGCACCATTTAAACCTAGTGAGCCTAGAGGCTCATCATGCTCTATCGTATAACATAACAAAGTACATACTAATAAAATCACATGCAGGCACATACTTGTAGTAAGATAACGTTAAAACATGAATGCGTGCATGATCTTAAAAAATTACTTCATACATTTCATATCGTACATACGTAACATAAGCATACGTAAGGCATGACATAACATAACATGAAAAACGTATGAGTCGTATCCGTGAATGTGAGCGGGCGTGTGACTGATCAGTCGAAATAACCAACGTACGTGGCGGTGTGGTTCACCCGACCTCGAGCTTGGATCCCTATATGTCACACCACTATGCTTGCCACTTCACCATGATATCACACATGAATCCATAAGCTCATAATCATACATTAAAACAGGGGATCCTTGGGCCCAGTTACCCGGCTAGCTCCCATCATTAAACTTTGACACATCACTTCAATCCCTCGGGTTTTATCTTAAAAGAGACATGCCTGATCGTTTCATAAAATCTCATGATGCGTGCATTTCGTAAAGTCATGCAATTTAAAAGCTTCGCCCGATAATATATATTTAATATTTTCCTTCAAAACATTTACGTACATAACATACTACATATAAGATTAAATATACATTCACAGACTTCTATATTTTTCTACTTAGGTCAAGGATTGGTTCAGGAGCCTGGCACACTACTTCTAGACCACACATCGCTCTTAACTTAATCGATGAAATGAATGTTCACCCCTTTTTACAATTTTTGCCTAATTTCTTTAAATTTTGATTTCTTAAAATCAAGGCCACTTGTGACTAATTAAAATCAATTTCACTTATAAAAATCAATTTGGACTTATTAAAATCTATTTTGACTTTTAAAAATCAATTTAAATTAATTTTGACCCCAAAAGCCGTTTTTTACCAAAAGACCGATTTTGAGCAAATTACAATATCAAATTCGATTTTGACTTAATTAAGATTTCAAAGACCCTAATTTTGACTTAAAACTTAAAAATAGGCATAAATTTAATTATTTTAAAGTTTGACTCCATTTTAAAACATCTGGCTATTTTTTTTAAAATTGGACCTTTGACTTAAAATTAAAATAACAGGTCCCTAATTAAAATGACTTGGACTGATTTAAAAATTTTGACTCGAGACTCGAAGAATCCATCCGGTCCAACCGAACCAACCGGTTCAATCGAACCGAACCACTCGAAACAAAACCCTCAACCGAACACACACACACACCCGCAAGCACGCAGCCACGACCAGCGGCTGTTATTCCCATTTGAAATCCCTGCTC
>KQ995318.1:38781-49477 GCA_001598015.1 Dorcoceras hygrometricum
TTTCATAAAATCTCATGATGCGTGCATTTCGTAAAGTCATGCAATTTAAAAGCTTCGCCCGATAATATATATTTAATATTTTCCTTCAAAACATTTACGTACATAACATACTACATATAAGATTAAATATACATTCACATCACAGACTTTTTTTCTACTTAGGTCAAGGATTGGTTCAGGAGCCTGGCACACTACTTCTAGACCACACATCGCTCTTAACTTAATCGATGAAATGAATGTTCACCCCTTTTTACAATTTTTGCCTAATTTCTTTAAATTTTGATTTCTTAAAATCAAGGCCACTTGTGACTAATTAAAATCAATTTTGACTTATAAAAATCAATTTGGACTTATTAAAATCTATTTTGACTTTTAAAAATCAATTTAAATTAATTTTGACCCCAAAAGCCGTTTTTTACCAAAAGACCGATTTTGAGCAAATTACAATACCAAATTCGATTTTGACTTAATTAAGATTTCAAAGGCCCTAATTTTGACTTAAAACTTAAAAATAGGCATAAATTTAATTATTTTAAAAGTTTGACTCCATTTTAAAACATCTGGCAATTTTTTTTAAAATTGGACCTTTGCCTTAAAATTAAAATAACAGGTCCCTAATTAAAATGACTTGGACTGATTTAAAAAATTTGACTCGAGACTCGAAGAATCCATCCGGTCCAACCAAACCAACCGGTTCAATCGACCGAACCACTCGAAACAAAACCCTCAACCGAACACACACACACACCCGCAAGCACGCAGCCACGACCAGCGGCTGTTATTCCCATTTGAACTCCATGCTCCAGCCGCCACTGACCGGAGCCCCGCCGCGTGGACCACCCCCAGGTCCAGGCGGTTCCAACGGTACCATCCATGACCCCTGTCATGGACCACACAGGGCGCACGACAGATTAGAATGTGGCGCACCGCGCTGCACAGAAACACAAAGCGCGCGGTGTATGATTTTTAGCCACCGGTTCAACCACTATCTCCCATCTTTAGACCACTCCTAGCCCTACCTAGGACTTCCATGAACCTCCTATGATCGAGCCATGATCCCTTAATCAGCCCTTCGACCGAAGTTATAGCAAAGAAAAAATCGAAAAAGTCATGGTGCTACATGAATTGTGCATGGATCATGAACATAGGTGTATAGATCTGAGATATTCACATAAAATTAATGCATATTTTCATAGAAACATATTACTATGATTTAAATGGTGAGAAAAAGAGTTGATATCACATGCCTGGTTCGTAAAAGAGGAAAATATGCGAGGTACCGACGTTATAGACGCGAGATCGGGGTGAACCGGCTTTGGATCACCAAGCTTCTCCAATGGATGATAAGTTTCGAAATTTTGCTCTTGAGAGGGGGAGGGCATGGCAATGGAGGCTAGGAGGAGTGTAGGTTTAGAGAATTTTGTGTTTTTGAAAATAATGGGGTGACCAATTTGACACATATAGATTTAATTAAGAACAGGAAATGGTTTTGACAGGTTCGCCCCTCCATTAATTATAAAGATAATCCAAAATTTATAACATAGCTTTAGAGTTATCAATTTTCGAAATCAAGGTCCCCTCAAATTTTAAAACACCTAAAAATCCATTAAAACTGCCTGTATAGGCGAAAAACGGGTTCCCCTAAAAGATAATAATAAATCCCCAAATTTTCAGAAACAGTTGCTTAAAATAAAATAATTTAATTCTTAAAAATCCCATAACTTAAAAATATCAAATCATTTTCAATACGGTCGGCCTTAATGTCGTCCACGCGTCTATAACTCAAGCCGGCTGAAAAATAGCACATGCATATCATGCAGCATAAAATCATAAATAAATCATATAAAATGGCATGTAATCATATAAAAAAGATTTTCCCCCTAGTATGCACTCATTTCTACGTAGTCAAGAAATTTCTAGGTGTTACATCAACAAAGCCTGCAAACGCATTAAATGATAGAGGACAAAAGATACAACTATGTCAGAACTTTTCAGAAGCCTTTTTCAATGGTTAGGAACTTGTGTCCAACGGATATATTTGCACAGAAGCTTCATGTAACGCCCAGTCATTTTTAGAGCCACAATTAGAAAGTTATAAGATTTTAGAGATTAAATTGAAATGCTACTTTATTCAACTTTTATTTCGGTTGAATTCCAGATTTAAGAACACGTGAAATCGGCTCTCATTCTTATCGAGTTAATTTTAGATTTGAGATCTACATATTAATCAGTTCTTGTTTTAGTTGAATAGATTTCAGATTTGAGAATGCAATTGCAGGAGCTGTTTGGTCGATCCTGACAAGCCAATGAATTCTTTTTTTAAATAAAATGGTTCGATTTTATAGCATCAAATTTCACTTTAAAATGGAGTAGCACTTTTACAAGATTTGGACATATTGACTAAACGTGTTTCTTCATTAGGAATTTTAATTCATATATATATAGGATGTTAGCCACATCATGCATCATCATTTTCAACCAAAAACACTTTCTAAAAAGCGAATGATGCTCTCTGTGAAGAAACCGAGCAAAAACTTTTCAAAGCTTTTCAAAGGAGACAAGCGGTGCGTACGTGATATTCCAGATTTCATCTGTAATTGTGTTACAGAATACAGGAAAGTAAACTCTGTTTCTTGCTACACTCAAGCATATATTCAGTTCTATTTGCATGTTTCTATGAGATTTTTAAAGAGTTGAGAAATTGCTATGGCTGTTCTTCAACAAACGAATGCTATGCTCTGTTTTTACAAAGAAGGTATGTGTTTACTGTGATTTTGATCCAGAAATATATTAGAACATTGTTTGTTGATGTTCGTCCAGTATTTTCTTGAGTTTTCTAAGAATTTTTTCGAAGTAGCTTACAAGTAGCATATTAGATTTTTTCCCAAAAATTTCTTGAAGCTCTTTTTGATTTCTTCAGACTAAGGAAACATTCGTTGTTCATGTTCGTTTTAATGTTAAGTCTGAAATCTGGTTCTTAAACCAAAGCTGATTTATTATTGAGTTGTCTTTAAGGCAATGTTCTGTTTCTAAGATATTTCATGTTCGGATCTGAATTCTTGTTTCAAATCTCAATGGGATCAGATATTGCTGTATTGATTGTTTCGTATCTGAGTTAACTTCGGTTGACGTATTATAGGTTATGGCTTAAACAACAGATGGTCACAGGAGAGGGTGAGGACGCTGGCTCACGAACCAGTGTGCCCCTTTCAACTATGGAAGGGACTAAGATATGTCGACGGAATGTATACCCTTTACATGCGATAGATGGGTTTTGTACCCAGCTCTCTGACTCAGATACAGAGTTTGATCAAACGACAGACCTTATGTACAGGTATTTAGCCATAATTACCAGAAAAGAAAGAATAGAGATCAGTGTGATTTTAATCACCAAGCTTAAAGAAAATGATTTCAGAATGTATATGTTTATGCTTTCATCCCATACAGATTTCACAAATCATGTTATTTAGCTTATTTATTCTTAAGATATTCAGATTCAGATTTCAGTAAAGTGACAGATATCGTTTGCATGTATTATATGTTTTCGATATTCCAGATCTTACCTGCTGAGCTCCTAGGCTCACTAGTTTCTTTGAGTGCAGGTAATGAGCAGTAGGAGTGGATGGTGATGAGCTGATCGGAAAGATGTGTTTATCGTGGACTTCTGTTTCAGTGATTGTTCTTATTCAGTTTCAGAATTTGATGTACAAAACTTTAGTTATAGTTTTGTATTAAAACAGATTTCGAGTGTCTGTATTTTGTCGAAATCTACACCAGAATTATCGCTTAAAGATCTTTATAGTTTCATAATGTCAAAGACAAGATCTATTTTAGTTCCGCGCCTTTTTATTTGTTCAGATCTGTTTTCCAGATATCTCTTATGGTTTGCGTTTAATTGCATTTTAGCCCAGAAATTAGTAGCGAATTGTTATTGTAAACAAGATTGAAATTTTTGTGCTTTTCAATTTGAACCCCAAAGTTCTTAATTTAGTTCAAGAAAAGTCCAGTCGTTACAGTTGGTATCAGAGCATGGTCCTTGAGAAAAACACACTTCCATATGCGATAGATGGGTTTTGTACCCAGCTCTCTGACTCAGATACAGAGTTTGATCAAACGACAGACCTTATGTACAGGTATTTAGCCATAATTACCAGAAAAGAAAGAATAGAGATCAGTGTGATTTTAATCACCAAGCTTAAAGAAAATGATTTCAGAATGTATATGTTTATGCTTTCATCCCATACAGATTTCACAAATCATGTTATTTAGCTTATTTATTCTTAAGATATTCAGATTCAGATTTCAGTAAAGTGACAGATATCGTTTGCATGTATTATATGTTTTCGATATTCCAGATCTTACCTGCTGAGCTCCTAGGCTCACTAGTTTCTTTGAGTGCAGGTAATGAGCAGTAGGAGTGGATGGTGATGAGCTGATCGGAAAGATGTGTTTATCGTGGACTTCTGTTTTAGTGATTGTTCTTATTCAGTTTCAGAATTTGATGTACAAAACTTTAGTTATAGTTTTGTATTAAAACAGATTTTGAGTGTCTGTATTTTGTCGAAATCTACACCAGAATTATCGCTTAAAGATCTTTATAGTTTCATAATGTCAAAGACAAGATCTATTTTAGTTCCACGCCTTTTTATTTGTTCAGATCTGTTTTCCAGATATCTCTTATGGTTTGCGTTTAATTGCATTTTAGCCCAGAAATTAGTAGCGAATTGTTATTGTAAACAAGATTGAAATTTTTGTGCTTTTCAATTTGAATCCCAAAGTTCTTAATTTAGTTCAAGAAAAGTCCAGTCGTTACAGTTGGTATCAGAGCATGGTCCTTGAGATAAACACACTTCCATTCTGAACAGCTCTCGCCAGCCGCTTCTATATTTGTAAGTTTTATTTCATGTTCTAGCATAAAAGTAATCTCTCATAATAGAATTGTTGTGGAATTGGGCTACCCATACAGATAATGGCAGGACGAGGTAGAGGAAGAAGAGGTACCATGGAAGGGGACAGTGAATCAGAGGGTACCAACCCTGTTTTAGCTAGCATGGCTCAGTTATTAGAACGACAAGTTGACCAAACCAATCCAGGGAATGGTCAATCATCAGGAAGAATGATCAGTCAAGAAGACCCTCAAGAGAGGTTTGGGAGACAACAACATCAGGAATTTTGTGAGGATTGAGATTCGATAATTAGTGATTAATCGGATTTGGTTAACGATTAGTCACGGCAGGCGTGATTATCGAATTTCAAATTTTGAGAATTTTTGGTCGAATCTAGTTGGTGATTTTTCAGATTTGACAAAGAGTTGTTCAGCTTTGAGTCGCTAGTTCCTATCGGGTGAAATATACGTTGAATTTGGAGTTGTTTTGTTTCGTTTTTCTATCGGGAGCTGAATTCTAGAAGAATTCAGATTCGAGGTATCCTGGATTCTCAGATCTGAGGAATCTATTAGCGGGTGCACGCGGATGCAAGAGTCAACGAGGAGAGGACACGTGCTAGTCAACTTTTCTGGGTTGACCGGTGTTATTAGCATTATTCAGATCCGAGTGAGCTTGAACAGATATGAGCGCTAGGATCTGCTTCAGATGTGAGGCAGGGCGACGCCGTTTTGTTTAGTTGTACGCGTGGCGTTGAGAATTTAGATTTGAGTTAGCGCTGGAAACAGATTTGACGACTTGTGCCTTGGCGCTAGGATCAGATGCTGAGATCTGAATATGTCGGTGTTGATTTCCACTGTAGCGTTTGACCCAAGGATTTAAATACAAGTGTTGCTCAAAACTTAGCGTATTTTCCGACCCCGATATTCCCTGTCTTCTCTTTCGCTAACCCTTGATAGTTACTGTTCACCGAACCCTTCTCCATTAGATTGCCGTCGATTTCCGCCGTTGTTCGGAGCAAGACAGGTGGCACTGGGTTTGCCTTGATTATCTCTTTCGATTGATATCAGTCTGGAGTTGTAGATCCGCATATAGGAGGAGTGCGAAGGAATTACAGTATTCGAAGAATTTCGCGACAGTGAACCCGAGAGTTCTTCAGTTTTTCTGAGCTTCTGGATTTGAGCTCCCAGGCAGTCCTGTTGTGGTTGCCGAGACCAGCGAGGAAGCAGTTTTGAGCAGGCTGAGGTTTTCGTGCTCTGTTGAGATTTGTTGATGTAGAATCGGAGATTTGATGTACGAATTGAGCTTCTGTTAACAGCTTTGGGCATAAGCGTGTTAGTATTTTGAGGCATGAATTGTGATCTGTGAATTCTGTGCTTTACGTGAACATATTTGGCTAATTGGTTGATTTATGTGTTCTGTTTACGTGAATTATGCATGCTTAAATCCGATTTGAATTTAATGGCATTCATTCATACATCTTGAGCCTGAGAATTGATTGATTACCGATTGAGAGCCACATTGACAGGCCGACAGAGGTGTCGCGCCTGAAAGGCACAATGCTATCATCGGAGTGGTGACCGACTGAGTCTGTCAGGCCTCGTGCACAAACACAGAATTAAACCACGCAAACACTAGCGGAAGCAATTAAATAATGGTTAAAATTTTCGCTTTTGGCCTGACGGAAAGATAATATAATTTAAAATACAACCATACTCAAAATATCCCAGTTTACAATCACTCAGTACAACAGTACAACATGTATCAAAATCCAAGAACACCTTAGTACCACTGGATACAACAAAGCACAGGGCATCCCCCGGCTAACAGTATTGATATATAGAATATATATATTATATTAACTGGGACACTCTAACCACCTCCTGAGGCACCACCAGTCGGGTCAACTCCACGACCAGCTGAGTAACCATGGTAACTTGAACAACAAACAGGCAAACAAACAAACCAAGCCCAAAAGGGACATGGGGTCAAACCCCAGTACGGAGAGCAACTGAAAAACAGCAATTAAACAGCAACAGATAATATGAAATGCTATGCATGAGATGAGGCTACAACCGAAGGCAGGGAGCCAAAAGATCTCAACAGCTGCTCAACAAGCGAAACAGATCAACTGAACAATGGTGACCACGGTGTGTGAGTATATGGGAGCTACCCACTCGTCTCAGTACATGGTACTAGATGCAAAACATAGCTCAACCTGCGGTTGCCCAACTCATGAGGTGTGGGAGCTACCCACTCCGCTCATAGTGGCTTACAGATCCCAACAGGGAGATGAGGGTGACGGGAGTTATCCGCTCGGCCTCTAACAAGCATCCTGGTACACACACAGATCAAGATACAAGACACGGCTAAACAAAATCTGGATGAAACATGGATAATGCGTTTATGCGAAAATTATAGCTTGCAGTCAACAACACAACAGAAGAAAGCAGATAACGGCACATAGGCATACACAGCAACATACATAGTATCCATGCCCAATTCAACGCTGTAAAACTAGCTCACATCGGTACCTCAATTCTTCTGAGCTATAATTACAACAACGAAGTCCCGAGCAACACAGATCTCAGAAGCAAAGCCGACGCTTATGCTAACAGACTACAGAAGGGAGATGTCTTCGCGAACCTCTCCAGCTTCACGCAAGCTTCCAAAAGCTGTACCAAACGAAGCGTCTTATCAAGAGGAGTCCAACGCTACCACTCTTACTTCAATCGGATCTTCCTACCACCGGCAATCGGAGAAGGTAAGGTTCGGTGAACAGTAGCTAGGGTATCACGACAGGATTCGCTATCGGGAAATATTCTAAGTGTCAAAGCTGAATAATAAAGAACGAAGGCAAAATCCCCTATTTAAAGGTCAAATCTGCTCAAATATGAAGAACAGAATCCACCAACACTTAAGCCTCAAACCGATTTCCCACTCGGATCTGAATCTCACATCAGATCTGGCTCTACGTCGAAACAGATCCTGACTTACCCAAACGACGTCGCACAGAGTCTACTGTCGCATCTGGACACGTCACCCGCTACTCAAATCTGAAATACTAAACAGCATCACAAACACTCAGATCCTATCAAAATCTGAAGACCAATGCTACTCAAATATGAATCTCGCCCGCTAAACCAAAACGCTGTCGTTCCAACTAATCCAAACGACGTAGTTTAGCTACTTGCTATAGAAACACGCTAGCGTACTCACATCCGCTTAGCGATTCCAGATTCCATCTCCACCTGTAAAGTCCTCACTTCTTAAATTATATATAATTTAAAAGAGATCTTAAATGCGGAAAAGAAAATACTAGAAATATATTTTTTTATACTAACTCCAACATGATAGCTAATAAAATATTTGTAAATTAAGCGGTAATAGTAAGTCATCAACATAGGGTTTCTAAGATTAATAAAAGTCTTAAGCAACAAATAAACATGCATTATAGCTAAAATTTGGCTAATTCATAAAAATCCCCATGCATAAGAAAAATATGCTTTTCTCAAAATAAGTCGACAAATGCTAAAAGGCTGAAAGTGCTAAGCGGAAATAAGAGGTCGCTGGGTAGGTGCCAAGTTCGACTGCAATCCGCTCAGGAATCCTGCCCCTCAATCTCGATCTCAGCCTCATCTGCACCATACAAGCATAGTGAGTCTAAAGACTCAACAAGTACAAAACTGAGATAACGAGTACTAAATAATACATGCACATGCATTAAAATATTTCTACTTAAAATAGTTTCTTGACTTAAAAGGTATGCATTAAACAATTCCATGCTCAAAATAACTAAAAAATCTTTGCATAAATAAAAATGAATTTCTAAAACGGTTTTCCTCGTGAATTCCGTTCCTCGACTGTGGTCCCTCAACCTCAAGTCGCTTGATCAAGCTAATAAACACTAGTACTAGGTTGGAAAGCAACTGAACAATGGTGGCCACGGTGTGTGAGTATATGGGAGCTACCCACTCGTATCAGTACACGGTACTAGATGCAAAACATAGCTAAACCTGCGGTTGCCCAACTCATGAGGTGTGGGAGCTACCCACTCCGCTCATAGTGGCTTACAGATCCCAACAGGGAGATGAGGGTGACGGGAGTTATCCGCTCGGCCTCTAACAAGCATCCTGGTACACACACAGATCAAGATACAAGACACGGCTAAACAAAATCTGGATGCAACATGGATAATGCGTTTATGCGAAAATGATAGCTTGCAGTCAACAACACAACAGAAGAAAGCAGATAACGGCACATAGGCATACACAGCAACATACATAGTATCCATGCCCAATTCAACGTTGTAAAACTAGCTCACATCGGTACCTCAATTCTTCTGAGCTATAATTACAACAACGAAGTCCCGAGCAACACAGATCTGAAACCTGTTACGCAAAACACAACGCTAACTCAGGGACCGAAAGCACAGACACTACAAATCTGGGAGTTACGCACTCAACCAGCGCTATCCTACCCTTCTAACACAACAGAAGGCTCTAAAAAGCACAAGGTAGGATCTTAAAGCTTACCCAGCAAGCTACCTGAACGGCAGACGAAATCCGACGCTTATGCTAACAGACTACAGAAGGGAGATGTCTTCACGATCCACCTCCAGCTCCTCCCAAGTCTTCAAAAGAGACACCAAATGAAGCGTCTTAGCAAGAGGAGTCCAGCGCTACCACTCTTACTTCATTCGGAGTTATCTACCGTCGGCAATCGGAGAAGATAAGGTTTGGTGAACAGTAGGGGTATCGCGACAGAATTCGCTATCGGGAAAATATTCTAAGTGTCGAAGTTGAATAATAAAGAACGAAGGCAAGGTTCTCTATATAACGGTCAAATCTGCTCAAATCTGAAGAACAGAACCCACCGACACTTAATCTCAAAACTGGATTTCCCGCTCGGATCTGAATCTCACATCAGATCTGACTCTACGCCAAAACAGATCCTGAATTAACCAAACGACGATGCAGAGAGTCCACACTCACATTTGGACACATCACCCGCTACTCAAACCTGAAAACCAACGCAACTGAGATCTGAATCTCGCTCGCTAAACGAAACGTTGTCGTTTCAACTAATCCAAACGACGTAGTTTAGCTACTTGCTATAGAAACACGCTAGCGTACTCACATCCGCTTAGCGATTCCAGATTCCATCTCCACCTGTAAAGTCCTCACTTCTTAAATTATATATAATTTAAAAGAGATCTTAAATGCGGAAAAGAAAATACTAGAAATATATTTTTTTATACTAACTCCAACATGATAGCTAATAAAATATTTGTAAATTAAGCGGTAATAGTAAGTAATCAACATGGGGTTTCTAAGATTAATAAAAGTCTTAAGCAACAAATAAACATGCATTATAGCTAAAATTTGGCTAATTCATAAAAATCCCCATGCATAAGAAAAATATGCTTTTCTCAAAATAAGTCGACAAATGCTAAAAGGCTGAAAGTGCTAAGCGGAAATAAGAGGTCGCTGGGTAGGTGCCAAGTTCGACTGCAATCCGCTCAGGAATCCTGCCCCTCAATCTCGATCTCAGCCGCAGCTGCACCATACAAGCATAGTTAGTCTAAAGACGCAACAAGTACAAAACTGAGATAACGAGTACTAAATAATACATGCACATGCATTAAAATATTTCTACTTAAAATAGTTTCTTGACTTAAAAGGTATGCATTAAAACAATTCCATGCTCAAAATAAATAAAAATCTTTGCATAAATAAAATGATTTCTAAAACATTTTTCCTCATGAATTCCGTTCCTCGACTGTGGTTCCTCAACCTCAAGTCGCTTGATCA
>KQ995318.1:54921-69324 GCA_001598015.1 Dorcoceras hygrometricum
TTACGTATGTACGATATGAAATGTATGAAGAAATATTTTAAGATCATGCACGCATTCATGTTTTTAACTCTATTTTAGTACAAGTGTGTGCTTGTATGCGATTTTATTAGTATGTACTTTTTTATGTATTACGATAGAGCATGCTGAGCCTCTAGGCTCACTAGGTTTAAATGGTGCAGGTGATGATCCTGTCGATGAGTATATTCCGACTGGCGGTGAGGACCTCTGAGCGCCTGTTGTAGCAGTGCCCCGTGACCGCCTTATGATTCAGTTTTGTCATGTTGCAGTTTTAGATACTAGTTTTTTAAACATGATGGTTTTCAGTATGCTTTTACTCGAGGATTTTATTGTGTTGGATGTTTTTAACGTTTTCAAATATTCCTCTATTTATGCTTAAAGTATTTTGAGAAAATGATCTAGAAACGTTTTAGAAGGGAACGAGCCATTCGGTATGTTTAAGTTTATGTTCCGCACATGTTTTAAAAAAAAAATTTCTAGAGTTTGGTTCGTTTCATGATATGCACTATGCCTGCTGTCTGCTGAACAATCTCAGGTCCCAACTCTACTCTCTCTCCAATCTCATCCCAATGATAGGGGACCTGCATTTCCTTCCATATAGAGCCTCATATGGTGCCATGCCTATGGAATCCTGAAAGCTGTTATTGTATGCAAACTCTACTAACGGCAGCTTGGATTCCCAACTTCCCTGAAAATCAATAGCGCATGCTCAACAGATCCTCTAGTACCTGGTTCACCCTCTCTGTCTGCCCATCTGTCTGAGGGTGGAATGCAGTGCTGAAATGGATCTTCGTCCCAAGCGACGCATGAAGACTCCTCCAAAACGCTGATGTAAAGCGTGTATCCCGATCAGAAACAATCAAAACTGGGATTCCATGCAGTCTGACAATCTCTCTGATGTATAGCTCTGCGTACTGAGTCATGGTGAATGTGGTCTTCACCGGCAGAAAATGTGCCGACTTGGTGAGTCAGTCCACAATCACCCATATCGAGTTCGACCCTCTAACGGTCCTCGGAAGTCCCACAATAAAATCCATCGAAATGTTCTCCCACTTCCACTCAGGGATAGGGAGAGGTCTCAGGAGTCCGACGGGTCTCTGATGCTCCGCCTTAACCTGCTGGCACGTCAAACACTCAGACACAAAACGGCTGATGTCACGCTTCATCCCTGGCCACCAATATAACTGATGTAGGTCTCAGTACATCTTCGTACTCCCTGGGTGGACAGAGTACGGTGATGCATGGGCCTCCGTCATAATCAACTCTCTCAGCGCATCATCTGAAGGGACCCATAATCGTCCCCTATATCTCACGACCCCGTCTCCCACTGTGTAGAGTCCACCTCCCTTCACCTCGTCCCTCAGTATCAACTTCTGTAGCTGCTCGTCACTGGTCTGGCTACTGCGGATGCGATCTAATAGAGTAGATTGTACCGTTAAAGAACCCAATCTCGGTTCTCCGCCAGCTGTATAAACCTCTAATCCCAAACTCTGAATCTCTCGCTGTAACGGCTCCGCAACAGTCAGATGTGCAATAACTGCTGTCTTCCTACTCAGAGCATCGGCTATCAATAGCGCATGCTCTCAACAGATCCTCTAGTACCTGGTTCACCCTCTCTGTCTGCCCATCTGTCTGAGGGTGGAATGCAGTGCTGAAATGGATCTTCGTCCCAAGCGACGCATGAAGACTCCTCCAAAACGCTGATGTAAAGCGTGTATCCCGATCAGAAACAATCAAAACTGGGATTCCATGCAGTCTGACAATCTCTCTGATGTATAGCTTTGCGTACTGAGTCATGGTGAATGTGGTCTTCACCGACAGAAAATGTTCCGACTTGGTGAGTCGGTCCACAATCACCCATATCAAGTTCGACCCTCTAACGGTCCTCGAAAGTCCCACAATAAAATCCATCGAGATGTTCTCCCACTTCCACTCAGGGATAGGGAGAGTTCTCAGGAGCCCGGCGGGTCTCTGATGTTCCACCTTAACCTGCTGGCACGTCAAAAACACGGACACAAAACGACTGATGTCACGCTTCATACCTGGCCACCAATATAACTGCTGTAGGTCTCGGTACATCTTCGTACTCCCTGGGTGGACAGAGTACGGTGATGCATGGGCCTCCGTCATAATCAACTCTCTCAGCGCATCATCTGAAGGGACCCATAATCGTCCCCTATATCTCACGATCCCATCTCCCATTGTGTAGAGTCCACGTCGCTTCACCTCATCCCTCAGTCTCCACTTCTGTAGCTGCTCGTCACTAGTCTGGCTACTGCAGATGCGATGTAATAGAGTGGATTGTACCGTCAAGGAACCCAATCTCGATGCTCCACCAGCTGTATAAACCTCTAATCCCAAACTCTGAATCTCTCGCTGTAACGGCTCCGCAACAGTCAGATGTGCAATAACTACTGTCTTCCTACTCAGAGCATCGGCTACCACATTAGCCTTCCCCTCTGAATCTCTCGCTGTAACGGCTCCGCAACAGTCAGATGTGCAATAACTGCTGTCTTCCTACTCAGAGCATCGGCTACCACATTAGCCTTCCCGGGGTGGTAGTTAATCTCGCAGTCGTAGTCCTTCACCAACTCTAGCCACCTCCTCTGTCTCATTTTCAGCTCCTTCTGCGTGAAGAAGTATTTCAGGCTCTTATGGTCGGTGAAAATCTTGTACTTCTCCCCATACAGATAATGTCTCCAAATTTTTAGTGAAAAAACAACCGCTGCTAGCTCAAGATCGTGCGTCGGATAATTCCTCTCGTGCACCTTCAACTGTCTGGAGGCGTAGGCGATAACTTTGTCATTCTGCATCAGTACATCGCCTAAGCCTAGCTTCGATGCGTCCGTGTAGATCACAAAATCTCCTTACCCCGATGGCATAGATAATACAGACGCTGATTTGAGAGCTTGTGTCAAAGTATCAAAGCTCTGTTGGCACTCTGGACTCCAAATATATCTGGAATTCTTCTTAGTCAACGCATTCAAGGGCATCGCAATAGATTAAAAGCCCTTGATGAACTTTCGGTAATACCCTGCCAAACCAAGGAAACTGCGGATCTCGGATGCATTCCTCGGTACAGCCCACTCTCTAACTGCCTCAACCTTGGACGGATCCACCTCTACTCCACTGCTGGAAATGATGTGTCCAAGGAACACCACTCTCTCTATCCAGAACTCACACTTTCTGAATTTTGCATATAACTGGCGCTCCCTCAGGACTCCAAGTACTATCCTCAAATGTCGACTATGCTCCTCCCTGCTCCGAGAATAGATAAGAATATCGTCAATGAATACTATGACGAACTGATCTAGATACGGTTGAAATACGCGGTTAATGGATCCATGAAGACCGCTGGTGCATTCGTCAACCCGAAGGGCATCACCAAGAACTCGTAGTGGCCGTAACGAGTCCTGAAGGCCGTCTTATGCACATCTGCCTCCCTCACCTTCAACTGATGGTAGCCAGAGCGAAGGTCTATCTTAGAGAATATCGAAGCTCCCTGCAACTGATCAAATAGATCCTGCACTCTTGGCAACGGGTACTTGTTCTTGACTGTTATAGAATTCAGCTCACGGTATTCGATACAGAGTCTCATGCTGCCGTCCTTTTCTTCACAAATAAGACTGGTGCACCCCATGGAGAGACACTGGGGTGAATGAATCCCTTATCCAGCAGCTCTTGAATTTGCTCCTTTAATTCCTTCATCTCGGTAGGTGCAAGACGATACGGTGCCTTAGAGATAGGCATGGTAACAGGTAGCAACTCAATAGAAAACTCAACTTCCCAATCTGGCGGGATCCCAGAAACATCATCGGGGAAAACGTCGGAATACTCCCTAACAACCTCCACATCGGCAATAGAAGTTCCATCCTGTGCCGTAGTCGCGGTAATGCTGGCCAAGAATGACGGGCAGCCATTGCCAATAAGCTTCCTCGCCTGAAAGAATGAAATAAGACGCGGCTTCCTTATGATCCTTGCCGCCACAAAATCCAACGCTTCCTCTCCAGGAGGTCTAAGATGCACTACTCTGCACTGAAAATCAACAATCGCCTGATTCTCTGCCAGCCAGTCCATCCCGAGAGTAATATCAAACTCCGACATCGGAAACACAATCAGATTGGCGCGGAAGGTCCGGCCTTGCAGTTTCAACTCTAAATCCCGGACAACGCTAGTCATAGGCACCTCCTCTTCGGACGGAATCCTCACCAATAAACCTCCTGCAAAACTCTCCTGGGCAACATTCTTACGCCGCACAAACTCCTTAGAAATAAAAGAATGAGTCGCCCCTGAATCTAATAAGGCCCTGGTAGCTACCCCTAATACAGATACCCTACCTGCGGCATAAATAACACATGCATAGGACACTAATCACACTATACATAAATCAGGCTCACCCCTATTCAATAATATCACAGGTCTACTACCTAAATCCTCAAAATTCATAACGTAAGCGCAAGGTTACATGTGATAAGCGTAGTGTCTGGATCAGTCTCCTCTGCCTGCATCACGTAAACTCTCTCGGTGGCAGGCTTCTTCAGTTGCGTGCACTCGAAAGACAAGTGGCTCGGCTGCTTGCACTTGAAGCAGACCCCCAGCTTCCATCAAGCAGTTCCCGGAATGCTGCTTCCCACAAGTCGGGCATGTGGGTTTGTCTGTCTGAGCCACGGGCCTCGAAGCCTGGTGTCCTTGGGGTTTTCCAGAAGTAGCGGGCTTCACCGCTGGTCTCGAGGTCCCTAACAAGATCATCCATTAATATAATTGCAGAAAGGGATAACTTCTTAAAATATTATATACTGACCCTGGCCTGGAGGTCTAGGTGGCCCAGTAAAATCTCTCTTTAATGCAGTGGCATAGTCTGCAGGGGTCCGACATCAGCACATCCCTACGAATAGCGGGGCTCAAACCATCCAAGAAATGCTGCAACTTCTCGGCGGGATCATCGGCAATGAGGGGCGAGAAATGGCAACCCCTGTTGAACTTCTTCACATACTCTGCCACAGACATGTCTCCCTGCCGGAGCTTCCTAAACTCCCTCTTCAGCCTCGCCTGTACGTCCGGCATAAAGTACTTGTCATAGAAGATCTTCTTGAACTCCTCCCAAGTCATAGAGTCCACATCCACTGTCTTTTCTGCCCCTTCCCACCAGAGGGCAGCGTCATCCTTCAACTGGAAAATGGCGCAACTGACCCGGGCAGCATCCTCCAGTCGCATGTACCTAAAGATCATCTCTAAAGTCCTGAACCATCCCTCAGCCAAGAATGGATCGGTGGTACCGGTAAACTCCGGCGGCCCCATCTTGTGGAACTTCTCATATGGAATCTCGGTCCTGGCCACCTGTGCAGTCCCAACATTCTGTCTCAAAATCTATGCAAGCACAGCTAGAACCTGCTCGCTGGAGCTCAAAGGTGGTGGTGGAGGTGGGGTAACTTGTTGTCTGGGAGGCATCTGGGGTTTGTAACGAATTTCACTACTTAATCTCAACATGCCTCAAAGAAAAAACAATAATATGCAAACATATAGCTTCAAGACATAATCACATCAATATCTCAAAATAATAAACATAAACTGGAAGTAGTTGGACAATTATATAAAGCAGTCAAACACTAAGACTTACAGACTTCGAGGCGAGACTCCTTGAGTTCCTTGCAGTCAGCTGTAGCCACAACCCAAACCAGAAACATGCTCTGATACCAACTGTAACATCCCTCACTTCTTAAATTATATTTAATTTAAAAGTTATCTTAAATGCGGAAAAGAAATACTAGAAATATATTTTTTTATACTAAATCCCACATGATAGCTAATAAAATATTTGTAAATGAAGCGGTAATAGTAAGTCATCATCATAGGGTTTCTAAGATTAATAAAAGTCTTAAACAACAAAATAAACGTGCATGATAGCTAAAATTTGTCTAAGTCATAACCATGCATAAGAAAAATATGCTTTTCTCAAAACAATTCGACAAATGCTAAAAGACTGAAAGTGCTAAGCGGAAACAAGAGGTCGTTGGTTAGGTGCCAAGTTCGACTACAATCCGCTCAGGAATCCTGCCCCTCAATCTCGATCTCAGCCTCATCTGCACCATCCAAGCATAGTGAGTCTAAAGACTCAACAAGTACAAAACTGAGATAACGAGTACCAAATAATACATGCACATGCATTAAAATATTTCGACTTAAAATAGTTTCTTGACTTAAAAGGTATGCATTAAAACAATTCCATGCTCAAAATAACTAAAAAATCTTTACATAAATAAAAATGAATTTCTAAAACATTTTTTCCCGACCCCATATCCGTCATAGAAAAACCACAATCAAGTCACATCTTTCAACAAAAATCATTTTTCCTCGTTCTTGCCTCCATCATTTTATCAAAACTCAATAAATAAATTAAATTCATAACCTCATGAACATTCTGCCCGTAAATACTTCAAAAATATACGTTTCCGCTTTAAATATTCAAACATGTTAAAAATCATTTTCTAGGCATTAATTTTCATAAAATGACCAAAAATCTCATAAATTCCAAAAATGCTTAAAAAAAGTTCAATAATATCCTTAAAACATCTAGTAAAGTCATTCATGAATTTTGGCAGCCCTATGACTCAATTTCCCAACTTTCCCGAAAATGCCCCGAAAGGACCCACTTTGCGCGACAAAATCGTAAAAATCATAAAAACTTCATTTCTTACCAAATGACCTTAACTTTGGACCTTGTTGACCCTAACTCGATGGAATAGCTTCTGGAACAAACCTAATTCAAACACAATGTATGAGGTGACCACAAGGACGCTCGCAACCCTACTGGTCGCGCAGAGGAACTCATCTGGGAGAGGTTAGAAACACAACTTCAAACCAGCCCCTTCCCTTGACTCCAGCACCCGACCGACCCCTCACACAGCCCATGTATGACCCTTAGGACCCCTGATAACCCCTTTGAATCGAAACCTAAGCCATACTAGACTTCTCCTCCCTTCAAGATCCACCCTTGACGACCCCAACACAACCTCACTCACACCCACCAAACGGCCTTAACCCTCTCCTTCACCAAAGGTCCAGATCTGAACTAGGATGCAAAATACATGAATGAATTACATTAAACAGTATGATATGTGATGTAGCCAAATTATCTCAGCCGACGAGCAAACACCACCCCGTCGAGGAGCTCAGGAACGTCGGGCGACAAGGGAACTGGTTTGTGCTTCTCCTTGATGTATGCAACCACAAGTAACCGGTCAGAGGGCTCCGGGGGTGTGTCCGACAAAGCCCCTCCGATGCTTAAGTCAGGCAGAGTGCGAGAGCAAAAGCGAGAGAAATATATGCTGAGTGCAAAAGTGTGCAAGAATGAGTGTGTGTAGAATGAGGGAGCGAACCTGGTATTTATAGAGGGGCTAGGCGGTGGAAAGGAGAATATCTCGGCGAATATTCTCCACGATCCTCGAGATCCTCTCGCTAAATAACGAAATGTGTATCGACCCAGGATTCTTCAAATAATGAAAGGCGTATCCCTGCGGGATTCTTCTACACAAGGAAAGACGTATCCAGGGTGGAATCTTCATAAAGTCGAGACAGATTCCTCAGGAGATATCCCCGAACAAGGCAGGGGTCCTCGGTCCATCTCCTGACCTCTTCATACGAGATCCTTGGGTGACATCCGATCTTGGTGGCGCATGTCGGGACTTTAGGTGAGCTGCTCGGTCCACGGGTCCCAATGTGGTCATGGGGGGCATCAGGAGTATCCCCCGCCGTGAGTCCTAGACAAAGAATTGAAGTATAGGAGTATGTAGGGTTGAGGTCGGGGCCCGAGGTGATATCCGCCATTTTGATGGGAATCATGATCCTCGTGATTTTGTACTGCGACCATCGATAAGGAGACACGTGGAAGGCTGGATTGAGGTCGGGTTGTGTTTTCGGGAGAAAACCACAATCCGTGTGACGCTGCATCATAGCCGTTGATAAGATTTTGGCGAACGGTTGAGATTGAGGGGGCCTGACGCCCGAGGTGACGGTTGAAGTTCCCTAGGTGATCCAGGCCGTTGATGAGCTCGAGATCGAGCGGTTGTGATTCCACCAGTCTTCCTATAAATATCTCGACATTCAAGTTTCATTTCTCATTTCATCTTTCTCTGCGTCGTTACTCTGCAGAAATTCTCTCTCGCTCCCGAGCTCCCTTCCTGTTTTCCCGATCTCTCACTTAATCTCGTAAGTTCTTACTCCAAATATGTCATCTCCCAGTGATAGTATAGTGAGTAGCACAGCCGCGTTGCTAGATAGTGTCCCCCCCAGCCCAGAAACTAAAAGAACCTTGGCTCCCCGACCAGGCCGAGTTGGGGTCTTTGAAACCCCCTTTGTACGAGGAGAAATCTTTGAATCTGAGGTCATCGTACATCTCCTTTATTAAGGAGAAGGAGGGAATGTTCGACAATTTTGAGGTCATCCTCTCTGGCCCCGACGAGAGGGCTCACCGTCCTCCTCGGGGCTTCCATACTTTCTAAATTAACCAGCTGGAGATGGGTCTCCATTTTCCTCTCCCGAGGTTTATCGTCGCCCTCTGCCAGCATATTAAGATAAGCCCGAGCCAACTAGCCCCCAACTCATACAATTTTCTTCTGGCTCTGGCTACTCTTCTTAGATACCACAACCTCCCCCTTATTCCTTACGTCCTTATGCAGCTTGTCCAAATCAAGAGGATAGGTCCCAGGAAGTTCTACCTGTCCCATAAGGGGACCATGCCTTCATCAAGGGGAACCCGAGCTCCCACAAGGGGTGGATGAGCCGGTTCTTCTTTGTGAAGAGGGTAGGGAAGAAACTAGACCCGTGGAAATGTGACATGTCCTGGAGGGATAACATGTACACCTTTACCCCCCGAACCCCCGACCGCTCCCCGAACTTGGATTCATTCCTCGACGTCATGTGCGACAAGAGCTATAATGCTCCCGAGCTTATCCAGGAAGATCTTCTATGCTTCTTTGGGTTTAGTAGGAGGGAGGTCGAGCTGGTCGGGGACCTCGGTACAGCCGTGTCTTGCCTTAGCCGTGTCATGATATATGCGCCCGAGCTCATGCTTGCTTGAACTAACATTTACGCGAACCCCCGACCGCTCCCCGAACTTGGATTCCTTCCTCGACGTCATGCGCGACAAGAGCTATAATGATCCCGAGCTTATCCAGGAAGATCTTCTATGCTTCTTTGGGTTTAGCAGGAGGGAGGTCGACTGGTCGGGGACCTCGGTACAGCCGTGTCTTTCCTTAGCCGTGTCATGATATATGCGCCCGAGCTCATGCTTGCCTGAACTAACATTTACGTTGTTCCTTCCTTTGCAAACGAACAAATGGGCAAGGAAGAGATGCTGAAGCTGATGGAAGAGGAGGCCGCGGCGGGCCCTCGAGCACTGCCGCGCCCTCAAAGAAGGCGACGAAGAAGAGGAGGGCCTCCACCCCCACGGAGAAGGAGGCCCGATGCGAAAAGAGGAAGAAGAAGAAGGAGGAGGTCCCGGCCTCCAAGTCCCGAGGCGCTCCCTCCTCGGAGACACGTCGGGAGGCGTCTTCCCTCCAAGAGCTAGAAGAGCGTCCCGACCCGACGTCGGTCATCAATATCCCTGAGGCCTCTCCCGAGAACGAGGGGCCTATGGAGCGAGCGAGTCTCGGGCGAGTCCCTCCTCTTAACTTCTTTGAGGATTCGCTGGTGGTGTCCCCGTCGGGGGTTGTGGCCACGAACCTTCTCTGCCACATTGCCCCCGATCGGGACATCGATCGACTGGTGGGCGCCGCAATGCAGAGGCTATTGGCTTGTTTTCATCAGATCTTGCCGCGGTACACCCTTGATCTCCTTGGGTTTTTGCTTCTTGTTTATGTTAACGTTCTGACCCTTAACTGTTATGCAGGACCTGGCTTGGGGGGGCAGGAGATCAAACGCCTCACCCGAGCACAAAAGGAGGCGGGAAATCTCCGACGTAGTTTTGATGATGCCTCCGGGCATTATTATGAGCTCGAGAAGCGTCTGTCCGAGATGGAGGCTGCTCGGGCCAAGGAGACGAGGGCTGCCGAGGTGCACAAGGCTGCGTTGGAGACCTGGGGGCTGAGGCTGGAGGCCGAGAGAGCTACCCTACTATCTGAGAAGAGAGCCCTCGAGGGCGAGAAGGCGGCGATGAAGGCTGAGCTGGACGAGACCAAGGCCCGAGCTGCTGAGGAGGCCGAGCATATGAAAGGTGAGGTTGCCAATTCCTGGGCTCTCGGGAAGGAGGAGTTCCTTCAGTCCCCGGAGTTCGAATGCCTGTGCACGTAGAAGTCCATGGCTTACTTCAAATCAGGCTTCGAGGGCGCCGTGGCTCAGTTTCGAGCCAATGGCTACCCCGAGGAGGAGCACCCGCTCCTTTCCCTGATGCGAAGAAGGCCCTGCCTCGATCTCAAGAAGGCTTTGGCGGACATGGCCGACGCAGAAGAGGACGAGGCTGACATCACCCCCCCGAGCTCCCCTAAGCCCTAATTGTATTTAGCTTTTGCAATGTACAGTAACTGTTGTCGTTTAATGAAATCTTATTTCTCATTTTGTTTCCCGAACTGTTTTATCATGATGACGACGCCTTAAGTACCTTGCAAGATAGCCCGTGCTGTTCGGGTCATAAGTAGAGCACACAATATAAACCTTAAGTGGGATGACCCGATCATATCACCGCGTATAACATGGGCCAACCAAGGATTGAATAATCATGCATAATTGAATTAAGTTGTAACTTGTCAAAGGCAAAAGCCCGAGCAGGGATGACGTTTATCCCCTATAAATTTTTTCACTGTAGGTTAGTTGTCAGAGCTGGTCGAGTCGTTCATGCTCGGGAGGGAGTCTTCACCCGAGGAGGTACCAGTGTGGGACTGGGCTTAGGTGTCGAGCTGGTCGGGCCTATGTGTTTGTGTAGAAGAGCTACGCGAAGTGGTGGCCAGTGCGGAACTGGGCTTAAGTTCTCAAATGGGGTTGCCACCCGAGGAGGTGCCAGTGCGGAACTGGGCTTAGGTGCCGAGCTGGTCGGGCTTATGTGTTTGCGTAGAAGAGCTACGTGAAGTGGTGGCCAGTGCGGAACTGGGCTTAAGTTCTCAAATGGGGTTGCCACCCGAGGAGGTGCCAGTGCGGAACTGGGCTTAGGTGCCGAGCTGGTCGGGCTTATGTGTTTGCGTAGAAGAGCTACGTGAAGTGGTGGCCAGTGCGGAACTGGGCTTAAGTGCTCAAGTGGGGTTGCCACCCGAGGAGTTTGATAGTAAAGACCATGAGTTGAGAGAAAAATAACTTTTATTCCATAAAGCATCTTTTACAAACGGTAGCCGAGCAAGACTTAATACAAATAAATAGCAGCAATCTAAGCATAATACTTTCGAAGATGAATAATGTTCCATAGCCGACGTCATCTCTTCCCTTGTGCGTCCTCCAGGTAATAAGCAGCACTCCCTGCCTTCCCGACCACCTTGTATGGCCCTTCGTACTTGGGATCCCACTTTTCTCTGTCTCCCTGATATTGTATATTTCTCCAGACAAGGTCGCCCAGTTCATATTTCTGAGGTCTAACTCTCTTGTTATAAGCCTGCTCCATTATCCTCTGGTAGGCTGATAAGCGCACGACGGCCCGAGCCCTTCTTTCCTCTAGGTGATCCAGCTCGAGGCTCCTTATCTCTCCATTATCTTCTGTATATTCTATGACCCGAAGACTATCTTTGCCGATCTCTGCTGGCAGAAATGCTTCTGTACCATATACCATGCAACAAGGTGTTTCGCCGGTAGCTGCTCGGGTAGTCGTCCGATAAGCCCAGAGTACACTTGGTAATTCATCCACCCATCTTCCTCTAGCTGAGTCCAATCGTGCTTTAAGGGCTTGCACGATGGTTCGGTTGGTGACCTCTACCTGTTCATTGCTTTGAGTGTAGGCCACCAAGGTGAAGACTTGCTCGATCTTCCACTCCTGACACCATGATCGAACTTTAGCTCCGCAAAATTATCTCCCATTATCAGAGATAAGTCTCCGAGGTATTCTAAAATGGCAGACAATATTATTCCAAAGAAATCTCAACACCTCAGCCTCAGATATCTTTGTTAAGGGCTCGGCCTTCACCCACTTAGAGAATTAATCCACAGCGACTAATAAGAACTTCCTCTGTCCTCCCGCTGGTGGGAAAGCTCCCACAATATCAATGCCCCATTGATCAAATGGGCACGAGGAGATAATAGTCTTCAGGGGCTTGACCGACTGTTTTTGGAGGTTAGCATGTTTTTGGCAGCCTTGAAAATATCGGACGAGAGTAGTAGAATCATGCTGCATAGTAGGCCAGAAGAAACCTACGAGTAGGGCTTTCTGAGCCAGAGCTACCGCGCCGAGGTGATTTCCACAACATCCCTCATGAATTTCCCTCAATACATACTTGGCCTCGTCGGGCCCTAGACACTTCAGCAGTGGTCGTGAGAAAGACCTCTTGTACAATTTATCATCCAAGATAACAAAGCGCAGTGCTCGGTGCTTGACTTCCCGAGCATGACGGGGGTCGTCAGGCACCACCCTTCGCAGAATATACTCCAAAACATCATGTCGCCAGTCTGAAGTGGGCACTCCCCCCTGGTTCTGCCCGACCTGACACACTTGCGATAGTAGCTCCTTCCCCTGTATCTCATCCCCCGAGGATGAGGTGAGAGAACTGGCCATTTTTGCTAGTTTTTCTGCCTTCTCATTGCTTTCCCGAGGTTTTTTGTCCAGGATAACCTCGGAAAATGTCTCCATTAACCTGTTTAATGCTTCCGCATACTTTACCATCTTCTCATTCTTGATATCAAACCTCCCATTGCTCTGTTCAACCATCAACTGGAAGTCAGAATAGAGTAGAACCCGAGCTATCCCCATGCTTTTCGCTGCTCGAAGCCCGATGAGTAGGGCCTCGTACATCGCTTCATTGTTAGAGGCCTTGAAGTCCAGAGTTATCGCCAGACTTGTTTTTTCCCCCCCAGGGGGACACCATGACTACCCCGACGCCGCTTCCCGACGAGCAAGACGACCCATCCACATAAACCTTCCACCTCTCTTCTTGTTCGAGGTGCACCATTTATGCCAAGAAATCTTCTAATGCCTGTGCTTTGATTGCTGCTCGAGGCCTGAATTGTATGTCATACTCGCTAAGCTCAGTAACCCACTTGACAAGCCTTCCAAAAGTATCGTGTGAGAAACAATCTGCCCCAGCGCACTATTAGTAAGTACGGTGATCGGGTGTGATAAGAAATAAGGTCTGAGCGCCGAGCTGTGATGACTAAAGCCAGATCCAGCTTCTCCTGTGTGGTATAATTCAACTCGGCCCCCTTCAGAGCATGACTTACAAAATATACCGGTTGATGCATTTGTCCTTCCTCCCGAAGTAGAACTGAGCTGGCCGCTCGCGGGGTAACAGCCAGATAGAAAAACAAGGGCTCCCCGAGCTCGGGCTTGTTGAGAACGGGCAATCCCTTCAGATACTCCTTCAACTCCTGAAATGCTTTTTCGCTATGTTCATTCCACTCAAAATTCTTGGCCTTGCGAAGTATTCTAAAGAAAAGAAGACTTCGATCGACAGACCTCGAGATAAATCGGGAGAGAGCAGCAATCCTCCCTGTCAACCTCTGTACCTCTTGAATATTCCGAGGTGGACACATCGAACCAGAGCTCGCACCTTCTCGTGGTTAGCCTCAATTCCCCGACGAGTCACCATGTAACCCAAGAACTTCCCTGTCCGGGCCCCAAATAAGCACTTGCGCGGGTTCAGCTTGATTTGATAATCCCGCAAAGTGCGGAAAGTCTCCTCCACATCAGATATAAAACTCTTCTACTCCCGAGACTTTATCAATATACCATCGACATACACCTCGACGTTTCTCCCGATCTGCTCTTTTAAAACCTTATCCATCAATCTCTGATAAGTGGCCCCTGCATTCTTGAGCCCGAAGGGCATGACAACATAACAGAATGTTCCATAGGCGGTAATAAAACTGACCTTGCGTTGATCCTCATCGGCCAGCGCTATTTTATGATATCCCTGGTAGGCATCCAGAAAACTGAGCAGCTCGTAACCCGAGGTGGAATCAACGAGTTGGTCGATCCAAGGAAGCGGGTAGCAATCTTTGGGGCAGGCCTTGTTCAGATCTTGAAAGTCTATGCACATTCTCCACTTCCCTGTCGCTTTCGGTACTAACACCACATTAGATAACCAAGTAGGAAAGTGTACCTCTCTGATATGCCCAGCTTGCAATAGGTCCCCGACCTAGCTCCTATCACAGCATCCTTCTCGGGCCCAAAGTGCCTCCTCTTCTGAATAACTGGTTGGGAGCCCGAGGAAACATTCAACCGATGCTCCATTACTTCGCACCTGACCCCCTTCAGATCGG
>KQ995319.1:3769-42595 GCA_001598015.1 Dorcoceras hygrometricum
TTAAGTTTTGGTGATAACAAAAAGACAAAATGGATTCATTCAACAAGTGCTATTTTATCAGTTGGAGTTTTTCATGAAGAGATCAGCAGTTGATTAGTTGGAGGAGTGCTAAACGACGTCGTTGGTATGCACAGTTACAGTTCAGCAGATACCTTCTTGAAGAGCTACAGCAGTTATTCGTAAAGATTCAGCAGATGGTATTCGATTTGAGTTCTATCGTGTTTTGCTAAGAAGTGTCAACGACAGCGTTTTGATAAGTTGGTACGACGTCGTGGAGTGCACTGTTTCGTTTCAGCAGATGAAGATTTCAGCAGACTCTTTTGTTGAAGTAGTTCAGCAGTTGCTTAGCCTATTTGTTGAAGAAAGCTATACGACAGCGTTTGATTTAGTTGGAACGACAGCGTATTGGCTTAGAGATTTCAGCAGAAGTATTGATTCAGCAGATGCGCTACATGTTGTTGTCCAGCAGATGCTTTACGAAGATAGCTAAACGGTGTCGCTTAATTAAGTTGACACGACATCGTTTCATTGCTAGAAGAATCAGCAGATGGAAAAACGCGTACGCATTTCAGCAGAGAATTCTTCTTAGCGTTTTTCCAGTTGAAGCTTTCAACGACGATGGATGTTAGTGCTGATTTCCAAAGTAATTTCAGGCGCAAGCTCAAAGTATTTCAAATACGATCGTTTGCTTATATGGAAAAGATTTATTGGATCGTACAGTTGCCTGGAATGAAGGAAACAAGGTAGGTACTATTTTGGGTGAATAGTACAGTGTACAGTGGCCGTTTCTCTATGCTTGCACAGATATGGAAAGAAGACAAATTGGCTCTGTGGATGAGCGTTTGACCTTGCAGTGGAGCAGAGATTACGGTGTACTATTTTGGCAGTAATTCAAACGGGATTTATTTCCTTTGGAGGATTTAATGTTACCGTTGCAATCGAAGACTATAAATATCAGCAGCGGCTTTGAAGAATAAAACCGATCGCTTATCATCTATTGCTATAACGCTGCCAAAATTGAAACAGAGCTTTCTCTTCATTGATATTTCAAAAAGCTCAAGACTCGAAGAACAATTCGTTTTGATCTTCATTAGATAAACTTTCGAGTCAACTTACAGTCTCTAGCTTCGTGTTCTCATTGATATATTTGATAGAGTCTGTAAACGAACTGTCTTTTAAGAAGTTCGTAAAACGTTCAATCATTGTAAACCAGCAGCGAAGTCTGCGCCAAGTTGTGTTGTAAAGTGCTAAGAGTTCTTGTGGCTGCGGGTTACAGGAGCGGGTGTTTGTAGAAAGGCTACATACATCAAAGTCTTTTAGTGCTACCTTCCGAGGAGGAAGAAGGGGAGACGTAGGATATTTATATCCGAACTTCCAGAAACAAACTCTCGACTCAATCTCTTATTTACGCATTATTTTGTTTTTGCGCATTGCTCATTGTTCACAAACCAATCGGCCTCTTTCCGCACATATTTTGTTGGCTGAGAAGTTTGCTTATAACTGAGACCCAAACATTTTAAAAGGACTTTGAAATAGAAAAATTGAAGGAGTTCATTCAACCCCCCCCTTCTGAACTCCTATTTGCTTATTGATCCTATTTCCGGGACCATCAACTGCTGATGTCATCATTGCTAATTCATTGACTGATTCTGCTGACGTCATCTACGCTTAGCTCTCCAGGTGGTTCATCTTACACTTGCGTCTGCCAGACTTCTACTATTTACTTCTTTGCTTCTGTTCCGGCTGGTCCTCTTTGATGTTCCAGCTGGTTCTCTTTGATGTTCCAGCTGGTTCATACTTTCTTTTTCCAGCTGGTTCTCTTTGATGTTCCAGCTGGTTCATACTTTCTTTTAGCGAGTATCACAACTGCTAATCAAATTTGGCCTCCACCTGATTACGAACAACTGACTCAACTTTGGACGTCTCCATTGCTAATCCAGCTGCCGTTTAAATGATAAACCAAACCAGCTGAGAACTTTATCTTTTCTCCTTACGACTGGACAGATTCTGCTTCATGACATTTTTCTTCGATAGCTAGTATCTGTACACTAATTAGAATTTGTTAGAAACACAATAATAAGTTTTGTGTAATTCAAAATTCAATCTGGATCTGTTGACACAAATCCATCAATCTCTCCCTTTTTGATTTACACAAAACTTTAAATAACAAATGCATGTTCTAAAAATTCTCTCCGTTTTTGTGGGAATCAAAACGAGATCGAAAGCTGGTCTTCCCAAAATTTAAATCAAAGCTCTCCCTACACTGTCACAACAAAAACAACGTGACAGCAGGAATTTTAAATTTTGGAAATCAAAACAGATTTGTGGGAAGAACCAAATACATGAACGATGATTTTGAAATAGCTGAAATTGTGCTTCTGCTTTAGCTTATAATATGCAGACGAGAGATTAACAAAAACTCTCCCTATCTTTTATAATATAAACTTTAAATCATTTAAACAAAATGAAGCACCAGCTGAAATTCCGCATAACAGAAAGTTTGAAAACTATCAGAGCATTTTAAGAATTGTTTCAAATAAACATGTGCTACTGAGTCACTCACATGTGAAGAACCAGACAGAAAATGTGACAGATAAAAGCTCAGATTTTCATATCTCCTATTTCGTCCCATGTGCTTGTCACCGAGTGCCTCACTCCAGGTGAACTTATAGCACAAACTAAATAAGATCTTGGCATCCGCACGGAACTCGTGCATTCCGTGACAGTTCATCAAGAAAAAACCAGTTCTATATATAAAACAAATCATTTTCATCAGGATTTCATAAAATAAGCTTCTCAAAAACAGTTAAAAATATTTTAAAAACATAGCACATGAGTTTTAAAATGAGTGCTCGTTCAAGAAGAACCTGCTCTGATACCACTTGTTAGGACCTATTTTTTAAATAGATAGCAAGCGCTGCTGTTCAAACATTAAAAATTTTTGCGCTGCTATTATGAGTTGCAATACCTCTGGTTCTTGAACATTAAAAACAGAGCACCGGAGACCGATCTGGTATGTAATAAAACATGCGGAAGACACCAGAACTGAATCCTAAATTTTAAAACAACTTTGCGCAAACAGATTTCTGTAAACCAGCATGTGAAATCTATTTGCTATGTTGTGCAAGTGTGATTTCTGTTATGCGTGCTAAATAAAATGCAAGTGCTGAATGAATAACAGAATACAATACACAATCGATTTGTTTATGGAAGTTCGGACTTCAATGTCCTAAGTCTCCCCTTCTTCCTCCTAGGAAGGTTCCACTAGAATATTTGATCTATACATCGTGTACAGACCCGATCCCACAACCAGCAGCTGCGAGAACTCCTAGACTCTACCAGCCCTCGGCTGTTCACTCAATCACTTGTTTTACGCCTATGTGAGAAATGCTACAAACACAGAGTTTAAAGTCTTCGTGCTTGGACGGGATCTGATTTGTATTGGGTTTGAGATTCATTCACTATACAATGAATGTGAATGAATCGTTGTGTGTGTGAGATTTTTACAATGAAGAGCTCAACTCTCTGTTTCTTTATTTCTCACACACTAGGGAAGTTACTTCTACAAAAGCTGATTCTAGCTCAGCTGTCAACTGCAATAGGCGCCTCTACGAATGATAGTTGACAGCTTCGCTTCAGGTTCATCTTCCCTTTGATTGTTGTCTCCTTTTGATTTAATCTTTTCTGTGCAACAACAACTACAACAACCACCGCTTCAATGGCGTTATCCTTGTATATAAAGCCTCTGTTCAAATATATTCCCGTTGGACACAAGTTCTTCCCGTTCAAATGTTTTCTTTAAAGTACCGACAGGGATTGTCCTTTGTGTCCTTTATTTTGCAGGCTTTTTGTCGTCTTCAACATTTGAAATAAACTCAGCAGTTGACATCCAGCTTTAGTGAATCTTCATAATATAATTCGTCACCTGCTTCGCTACTGGTTGTATCTTCAACTACTGCATCTGGTTGTTTCCTTCAACTTCTTTGCGTCTGGATTCTTTGTCGACTGGTTTGCAACTCTTCACTACGTCTGCTTTTCCTGCGTCTGAATTTTCTGTCAACTGGATATGCAAAACACTGTAGCCTGCGACTGGGTACACTGTATCTTGCGACTGGATTACCCAACGACTGGTTAGATCAAACGCTGTCGTTTTAACTATTCAAACGCATCGTTTGCTATGCATCCTCGACTGGTTAATTATAACACTCTAGCTCTCGTCTAGATTTACTGTTCGTCACCTGCTTCGCTACTGGTTGTATCTTCAACTACTGCATCTGGTTGTTTCCTTCAACTTCTTTGCGTCTGGATTCTTTGTCGACTGGTTTGCAACTCTTCACTACGTCTGCTTTTCCTGCGTCTGAATTTTCTGTCAACTGGATATGCAAAACACTGTAGCCTGCGACTGGGTACACTGTATCTTGCGACTGGATTACCCAACGACTGGTTAGATCAAACGCTGTCGTTTTAACTTATTCAAACGACATCGTTTGCTATGCATCCTCGACTGGTTAATTATAACACTCTAGCTCTCGTCTAGATTTACTGTAGCTTCCTGCTGGTTTCATTTATACCACGTGCGTTTTTCCAGCGACTGGTTCTTCATTAAATCCAACGACTGAACCTTAGCGCGAAGGCAAAACACTGTCGTATTCATTTATCCAAACGAAATCGTTTTGCTATCGCTAACTTCAGTATCATCAACTGGTTGCACTGTAGCTCTCTACTGATTGTTACCATCGCAAAAAAAGCATCCGCTGAATCTTAGCGCGAAGACAAAACGCTGTCGTATCCCTTAATCCAAACGACATCGTTTTGCTATCGCTAACTTCAAGTACCAACTGCTGGTTGTACTGTAGCTTACTGCTGAATCCATCTTTTCTTCGCTCTATGTCTTGATCCAACTGCTGATTCATCTTCGTGTCTGCTGATCATGCTGATGTCATCGTTGCTAATTCATCGACTGATTCTGCTGACGTCATCTACGCTTAGCTCTCCAGCTGGTTCATCTTACACTTGAGTCTGCCAGACTTCTACTGTTTACTTCTTTGCTTCTGTTCCGGCTGGTCCTCTTTGATGTTCCAGCTGGTTCTCTTTGATGTTCCAGCTGGTTCATACTTTCTTTTAGCGAGTATCACAACTGCTAATCAAATTTGGCCTCCGCCTGATTACGCACAACTGACTCAACTTTGGACGTCTCCATTGCTAATCCAGCTTCCGTTAAAATGATAAACCAAACCAGCTGAGAACTTTATCTTTTCTCCTTACAACTGGACAGATTCTGCTTCATGATATTTTTCTTCGATAGCTAGTATCTGTACACTAAGTAGAATTTGTTAGAAACACAATAATAAGTTTTGTGTAATTCAAAATTCAATCTGGATCTGTTGACCCAGATCCATCAGATATTTATTCTTAATGGTCAACTTATTCAGCTTTCGGTAATCTATACATAACCTCAAACTCCCATCTTTCTTCTTAACAAACAATACAGGGGCCCCCCACGGTGAAGTGCTCGGTCTAATGAAACCCTTATCTAACAAATCTTGGATCCATTCCTTTAATTCTCTCATTTCAGATGGAGCAAGGCGATAGGGTGGTCTAGATACAGGTGCTGCTCCTGGCACTAAATCAATTGAAAATTCTTTCTCTCTATCTGGTGGAAGTCCATGGATATCTTCTGGGAAAACCTCCGGAAACTCATTTACCACCTCCACATCTGAAATTTTGGGTTTACTAATCGTAGTTAAGGATGTTAGGCTTGCTAAATATCCTACCCCTCCTTTCCTCAAATAGGGTTGAGCCTTAAGAGCTGATATAATGCATGGAATCCTCCAAATCTGATTGGCCTCAAACGTAAACGGGTCTCCTTTGGGTGGGTTAACCATTACTGTTCGGAACTTAAAGTCAATTACTACTCCATACTTGTCAACCAGTCCATTCAAAAAATCATGTCAAACTCGGGCATCGATAGCACAATCAAATCTGCGGTAATAAATCGCCCATGAAGCCTAAGTTCTAAATCTCGAAACAGATCGTAGGATACTAACTCTTCTCCTTAGGGTAACGTTACGCAAAAGCCTATAGTTACTTTGTCGGGTCTGATGGGTAACTTCTTAGCAAACTTGGCTGCTATAAAAGAATGGGTAGCTCTTGAATCTATCAAAGCTATTGAGGGCCTACCAGAAATCAAGATCTTACCCGTAACCACTGTCGAATCTGGGTTTTCTTCCTCAACTGTGATAAAAAAAGCTCTACTGGTCCCCAGCTGCTTTGTATTTGGGCAATTCTTAATCATATTCCCTGGCAAGCCACATCTGTAGTAGACGTTCTGTCCAAGTCTGCATAAACCAGAGTGCTTCTTCTGGCACTTGGTACACACTGGTATGTTGTTGCTAGCAGGAACTACACTAATGGGTAGGATCGGTAGGGGTTTCCGCTCTTGAGGCCTCTGCTGATTCTTATTCTGTTTCTTAAACGGCCTCTGATCTTTCTGTTGGAAGGCCTGTCTCTTCAGTTGCCTTTATTCCTCCACATCTTTCCAATCCCTCTCAATTCACAGGGCTCTATCCACTGCTTCTCTGTAAGTCTTAGGCACAGATAGCCTAACATTCATTTTGAACATAGGCTTTAAACCTTCCACAAAGTGGCTCAGCTTCTCTTCTGGATCATTAACAATAAGAGGCACAAAAAAACATCCTCTTTCAAACATCCGCACATACTCCTGTACAGTCATACTTCCTTGTTTCAATGTTAGAAACTCTCTATTCAACTCAGACCTCTTGTCTGCAGTGAAGTATTGCCAAAGAATACTCGCTTGAAATCTCCCCAGTAAGATTTGCCAAATCCAAAGATAGCTTGGCTTCTTCCCACCAAATCATAGCGTCATCCCTCAACATGTAGATAGCGCACCTGGGCCTATCCAAATATGGCATCTGGAGGTACTCAAAGATAACCTCCATCGACTTTATCCAGCTTTTAGCAACCACCGGATCTGTAGTACCACTAAAATTCTTCGATTTATGCCATCTAAACTTCTCTTGAGGATCATCGTGGCTTGGTCCTCTACTACTCAAATATTGGCCATTGCCTCGGCCAGATTGCTCTACCAAAAGCCTTAGAAGTTGGGTAATGCTAGCGTTACTGTCTAGGTCGGGTTCTTCTAAGGAACTGTTTCTTCTACTTCTTCCTCTGCCAGACATCTTCATCTATAGTCCGTAATCCACAACAATATGACCATCAGAACATGCTAAATTAAAAGACAAATGCTCTGAAACATAAAATAAAACTCATAGCTGGAGAAACGGTCGACGAAATCTGTTCCAACCGGAAGTGTGTGTGTTTATCTCAGGACCATGCTCTGATACCAAGTTGTGACGCCCACGCCCATGGGGTCAACAGATTCGAATAACCAAAGGAAACGAAGGGCTGAATGATAATTGTGTAAGCTGTATTTCTTACACAGAAAATTCAAAACGCAAACAAAAATTGGCGCCAAGTAAAAATAGCTGGGACAAATTCGAATGATAGATTTGATATAAATTTCAATGCATGATATTACAGCTACTGTAATTCTATATGAATTCAACATTGTTGTAATGGATCTAATACAGATTTGTCAAAAGATCAAAAACAACAACATCTAAGACACGGAATCGCTGGCCATTGATAAACACAATCACCACAGTTGGTTCAGCTCCCACCGCCCGTCTGCCCCAGATCTGTCTCACCTGCACAATTTAAAGCTAATGAGCCTAAAGGCTCAACAAGTAAAATCTGAGGATAACAAAATCATCTAATGCAGGCAGACGTCTTCATAGCTTAACATAACTTAGTTTAAAGGAAGGCATTTAATTATAAACGTTTTTCGTAAAAACACATTCGGGAAATAACCCAGATATCATCATTATTTTCTTGTGATTTATGGCTTATAAGCTCTTCTTAGGTATGTAGGAACTTGATCAAGTTACTTCTGAATTCAGTATTTATGGAATGAAGCCCTATATGAAGGGGCAACCCACACTCTTGAAGACTGTTCACCCTTCCGTGGTGAAGGGGCAACTGACACTCTCGACAGCTGCTCACCCTTCCATGGTGACAGTCTCTTATCTACGCCATAAATCCTTTAAAACTAAACATTTCTTCCTTTAAACTCATATCTGAAAGAAAACAGATTTGGACATCATCGGGGTTCACCACATTTTGAAACTCGCTTATCTTTAAAATCTCACTGAGCATCTGATTCGACTATTGGGGACTTATTGCTGGTGTGAAAACATTTGGCTAACGAAAATAGTACTCGGGAACAAAACAGATCTTAGTCATAAAGACAGATTCTACTATGGTATCGCTAATGTTAAAACAGATGTGGCATAAAGGAACAATATCGTTAGCGTGATCAGATTCTACTTTAGATGTGGTAGTGCTAGCGTTGAAACAGATTTGACTATAGAATAGTAGTGCTAGCGTAACACAGATTTGGCTTCTGGGTTGGTATCGATAGTGGGAAAACATATGTGACTGTAGAAATATTGTTCTAGAAGTAAAACAGATTTGACTCACGAAACAGGGTTAACATATGAAAAACAGACTTGACAGGGAAATTCAGATTCGGAATGGGAATTTCAGATTTGATCATAGAATCTTGTTTCTAGCGTAGAAAAAAAAGAAAAAAAACATAATTGGCTACTGAACTAGTGCTGCAACATCTCGATGACGTCAAAGATACCAGCTCCGCCTATCCAACCGGAACAAAATCCCGATTTGACCAGCATCGTCGATTACTTGGAGTCAAGTCCAGACGTTGCAATTCACCGAGAAGAAGAACTTCATAATCTTTCAAGGAACTAGAATTTGAATGCTCAATGTTTTAAAAACAACATCAACATTAGCGCTAAAACACACTGGAATTATTTTAAAATAGAAAACAACAATGAACCCGATCTTTCATTTTCATAAACATGCTTGAACATTGCTATATCTTTAACTTACACAGGCAAGAAAACAGAACTGAGGAAAACAATATATGCTTTAAATGGCGTAGCAAGAATAAGCTTTTACTTTGCCTAGAAAACACGAAGACAGCTTTCTTGCAGACAATCTCCTAAAGCACCCACGACGAGCTCCAGAGAGTTTGAGAGAATGAAAGATTTTCTTTATAAGTTAAAATGAACTCAAACTTCTCGTAGACAATCATATAAGATAGCATGATTGACATTAGGTGAAAACACTCGAGTAGGCATGGGATATCCTACCAACTAATTGTCCTTTTTGAAAGATTTGTAAAAAGCTCCCATCTACTGTTTAAATTTGGAGTTTGCCAAAAGATTTTGAAGAGAACAATTTGCTCAATTCGAAGCATTTTATTTTTGAAATCTGAAATCTGCTCGAGTTGTGCTTGAGGTGAAATCTGCCCGGAAACCTTCTGAATCGTGTCTACAATATTGGAATAAATAAAATCTGCTCTTTACATAAATAACATGAACTTAAGCCGAAATCTGAACATGGAAATATCAACATGACCCTTAAAATAAAAGGTTAAAATTGCGGTCCTATGGATTTTGGGGCGTTACAGCTCTACCCTCCTTATGGCAATTTTGTCTTCGAAATTTACTTACCAAACAGATCTGGGTAAAGGCTATACATATCAGCTTCGATCTCCCACGTAGCTTCTCGTTTCGTTTGGTTAGACCACTGCACCTTAACCATAGGTTATTACGGTTTCTCAACTTTCTATTATCTCCAAGAAGAATCCTCTCGGGTCTCTCTTCGTAACTCAGATCTGGTGCTAATTGAATTGGCTCATGGCTCAATACGTGCGATGGGTTGGGAATATACCTGTAGGAATTAATTGGAGCAGTAGTGCTTCGTTAAGATTTCAGCAGTTGATATTTAGATCGTTGTGTTTTGATAAGCAGCAGCAATGCTGACGTGGATTTCAGTCGTTGGTGTATTAGCGCGTATCGAGCTGTTGCGAGTGATCAGCTGTTGGTATGTTAGTTGCGATGATCAGCAGAGAGCGCTAAGGGACTGAAGCGACGATGTTTTGTGAGCAGGAACCAGTTGTTGGTTTTGTTAGCGTGTTTTGTAGCAGGTAGCAAAACTACGTCGTTTGGATTAGTTAGCACGACAAAGTTTTGAGTGAAGTGCTTTGTACCAGCTGTTGGTTGTGATAGACATCAGCTGTTGGGAGATCTCATGCGTTGTGACTGCTGGTTTGTGAATCAGCTGTTGGTATAAAGGTGATGTGTTCCTCTGCGACGTCGTTTGGTTAAGTTGGTGCGACGCCGTTTAGCTTTAGCGTTGTTTGAAAGATTCAACTGCTGGTTAATATAATAGCGAAGGGCAAAAGCTGATGCGAAATTCCTGCTGGTTGGGGAATATTAATTGTGACGACTGATTTTGTCGGTGGATCTAGTCCTATTTCTATCTGCTGTTTGGGTAGTGTATTTAAGAGAAGACTTGGCCTTCTATTGTTTAACAGATCCCATACTTAGAAATATTTCCCCATAGCAAATCTTGTCGTGAACCCTAGTTACAGTTTGCAGTAACCTTATCCGTCCTAATTTCTGGTGGTAGACAACTCCGACGAGAGTGAGAGTGGTAGCGTTGGACTCCTCTCACTAAGGCGCTTCGTTCTATACCTCGTTAGAAGGCTTTGGAAGAGCTGGAAGAGGATCGCAGGATCGCTAATACACCTCCTTTGTGTAGTTTGCTAGCGTAAGCGTTCCCTGTCGTGCCAGTAGTTTTGTTGGGGTAAGTAAAGATTCTACCTTTAAGCTTTGTTAGAGCTTTCCGTTGAGTTAGGAAGGTAGATAAGTGCTGGTGGAGTTGTAGCTCCCAGCTGCTGTTATTTTAAGTTTCGGATTTTGAGCAGTGGCTTGTGTTATTATAGTAGGTGACAGATCTGTGTTGCTCGGATTTCGTTGTAGCAGCTGTGTGTGGTAATTATAGCTCAGAATCTGGTGAGGTACGGATTTTGAGCTTGTATTACGGCTGAATTTGGCATGGATATTATGTTTGATTGCTGGGTGTGCATTGCTTGTAGTTTTATATTCTGTTCAGCTGTTGCATTGCATACGCATGATCATTTTCATTTCAGCTGTTGTAGCCATGCTTTGTTGTTGATCTGTTTTCTTACCAGGATGTGAGGGCGAGCGGAAATACCGCACTCTCATCTCCCTGTTGGTTTGTTAGCCCTCATGCACCGAGTGGTTAACTACCACAGTTCAGGGGTTGGGAAACAACAGGTTGAGTTGTTGATGCATCTGGTATTCAGGTGTGGTGTAAAGATGAGCGGGTAATTCCAGTGTGCTTGTACACACGCCAGTGGCCACTAACCTTTCTTCGCAGAATCTGTTATCAGCTATTGTATTCTTTGGCTCCCTTCTTTGGTTGTAGCCTTCGACTGTTGCATTGTCCCTCATGCATAGCATTAGCATTATATCTTTTTCTATTCATTGCTGTTTTATAGTTGCTCTCCTTACTGGGGTTTAACCCCGAGGTCCCTCTGGGGCTGTTGTGTCTGTTTGCCTGTCTGCTGTTCAGGATTTCCAGGATTTATAGATGGTCGAGTTTATGATCCAAATGGTGGTGCCCCAGGAGGTGGTTAGAGGTGTCCCAGTTATATATAGTATTTGTTTACACTGGTATCACCTCGTGTGATTCTTAGTCTTTTATAGTTGGTAGACTATCTATACTTGTGTTGTATTTAGCCGTTGGTCATTTGTTGTACTTGAATCTTTGTGTTGTTGTGGATTTATAAATTGGGATTATTTTAAGTATTGTGTATTTTAAATTATGTTATCTTTCAGTCAGGCCAAAAGCAAAAATTTTAACCACTTTTTAGTTGCTTCCGCTTGTTTTGCGTATCTTGTCTCTGATGTGAGCACAAGGCCTGACATTTTTTGTATCAGAGCTTCAGCTGGGATAAGCTCAATTTCTTGGATCACACTTGAGTCAAGGCACAGTGTCGTGTGTTGCTTGTGATTGACTATGTGACTTATGTGCTGCATATTGTTTGTGTGATATGTGATTTCTGTGTTGTTTCTGTTATGTGTTCCTTATCCTGTTTAGTGCCTTCGTAGAGAGATGCCGCCTAGACTTAGGGGTAGAGGTAGAGGGCAGTTTCAGGACGAGTCTGGAGATCAGAACGAGGATCAGCGTAGTTTCCCTTCTCGTGGTCGTGGTAGACGTGAATAGGATGAAGTTGACAACTTAGCAACCCGTGTGGAAAGCCTTGAGATTGTGATGGCTAGGTTCCAACGGATGAGTCCCCAGATCTTTAACGGTGACGAGTCTAGCGAGGATGCGGATTCATGGTTGCAGCACATCACTGGTTTGTTTGATCGTGTTCAGTATGATGATGTGTTTCGGTTGAGTTTGGCAACCTTCCAGCTGAGGAAGATCGCGGAGCATTGGTGGAGTGGCGCTTCAAGGACGCTAGAGGAGACAGGTGTGGAGATTACTTGGGATAGCTTTTGCGTTGCCTTTCGGCAGGAGTACGTTCCGGAGTCGTACGTGAACGCTCGTGAGCGAGAGTTCGATCATTTGGAGCAGTGTCGGTGCGTGAGTATGCCCATAGGTTTCTTCTCTGTTGGCGTATGTCCCGCATGTAGCTGGCCGGGAGAGGGCCAAGAGGACCAAGTTTATTGAGGGTTTGAATGAAGAGTTGTATACTTTGGTTTTGTCGAGTAAACCAAAGAGCTATGCAGAGGTTGTGGATAGCGCTGTTGATATAGAGGAAGGTCTGCGGAACCGGAGGTCGCGTGCTAGGCCTCAGGGTGTTCAGGGTGGTCGTCCCGATGTTCAAGGAGCACCGTCTTCCAGTCTTTGCAGTCAGCTCATCAACCTCCGCAGCAGTAGCAACATTTGGCTCAGCAGTCTGGCCGTCAAGGTTCCGACCTCGTGGCCATCAGTTTAAGAAGAAGTCTGGCTCGGGTTCTTCTAGTTCTGGCAGCACTAGTAGCAGTGGTTCTAGGGCAGAGTTTCGTGGCTTCTGTGGAGGCAAGCATTCGTCGACTCAGTGCGTTGGTGTGAGGGCTCTTGTAATATCTGTGGTCAGTATGGTCATTTCGCGAGGGTGTGTCCATCAGCTGGATCGCAGCAAGCCGCAGCCCCACCTCAGGATCGAGGAGTATCGTCTAGGGGTCTTTCCCCTCATTTCCCGCAGCCTAGGGTTTGAGAGACGTAGTTTAGGCCGTTTCAGTTGCCTGGTCCTTCGCGTTTCGGACAGCCGTCTCAACAGCATTTCTCTGGACCCCAACATGCTCATGTGAATGCCATTACGAGGGAGCAAGCGGAGGGCACGCCGAGCGGAGTGATTGCAGGTAACTGTTCTGTTTTTTATTCTCCTGCACGAGTGTTGTTTGACACTGGCGCATCGCATTCGTTTATTGCTGATTCTTTTGTGATCGAGCATGATCTGCATACCTTTCCTTTGCACGATGTTGTGTCTGTTTCTACTCCTGGCGGTGCTAGCCTGTTCTCCCAAGAAGTTTTGTTGGATGGCGTTCTGAGGTTTGGTGAGCATGTGTTCATGGCGAATTTGATTCGTTTGATGTTTTGGGATTTCGACTGCATGTGGGAATGGACGTGTTTTCCAGATATAGGGCCTCCGTGGATTGTTTCCATGGGATCGTGCGTTTTAGGCCTCAGTCAGGCGAGAAATGGAATTTCTATGGTGCGGATTCACAGTTGAAGATTCCATTAGTCTCTGCGATGGAGATGTTCAGCTTGTTGTCGACGGAGAATGCTGGTTTATGATCTACCAGTTGGATACATCTTCTTCTTCGCATGTGCAGCTCAGCGACGTTCCAGTGGTGCGTCATTTTCCTGATGTGTTCCCGGAGGAGATTCTTGGTTTTCCTCCGAGGAGGGAGATTGACTTTATCATTGAGTTGGTGCCTGGCACAGCTCCGATTTCACGTGCACCATATCGTTTAGCGCCTGCCGAGTTGAGAGAGCTCAAGGTGCAACTGGATGATTTGCTGGAGAAAGGTTTTATCAGACCTAGCATGTCATCGTGGGGAGAGCCTATATTTTGTTTGTCAAGAAGAAGGATGGCACAATGAGAATGTGTATTGACTTTCGTTAGCTGAACAAGGCTACTGTTAAGAATAAGTACCCGTTGCCGAGGATCGACGACTTGTTTGACCAGTTGCAAGGCTCTACTGTATATTCGAAGACCGATCTGTGTTCAGGGTACCATCAGCTAAGAGTTAGAGATCAAGATGTCGCGAATACTACTTTTCATACTAGGTACGGGCATTTCGAGTTTATGGTAATGCCTTTCGGGTTGACCAATGCTCCTGCAGTCTTCATGGATTTGATGAACCGAGTCTTCCGCAAGTTTATAGATCGGTTTGTGATCGTGTTCATCGGCGACATATTGGTGTATTCGAAGACTCCTTTGTAGCTACTTTTCATACTAGGTACGGGCATTTCGAGTTTATGGTAATGCCTTTCGGGTTGACCAATGCTCCTGCAGTCTTCATGGATTTGATGAACCGAGTCTTCCGCAAGTTTATAGATCGGTTTGTGATCGTGTTCATCGGCGACATATTGGTGTATTCGAAGACTCCTTTGTAGCATAAGGAGCATTTGAGAGTTGTCCTTCAGACGTTGAGAGACTCACAGCTGTATGCCAAGTTCTCTAAGTGCGAGTTCTGGTTGGATCGCGTCGTGTTTCTGGGTCATGTGATTTCAGCGGATGGCATTTCTGTGTATCCTAGTAAAGTAGATGCTGTTTTGAACTGGGAGCGACCTAGGAATGTGTCTGAGGTTCGTAGTTTCTTGAGTCTGGCTGGCTATTACCATCGTTTCATAGAGCGTTACTCTAGTATAGCTAGGTTGATGACTAAGTTGACTCAGAAGGACAAGCTGTTCGTTTGGACTGAGCAATGCGAGAATGATTTTCAATTGCTCAAGGAGAAGTTGACTACTGCGCCTGTGTTGGCTTTGCCATCTGGTTCAGGTGGTTTCGTTGTGTGTTCTGATGCTTCTCTTAATGGATTGGGCTGTGTGTTGATGCAGCATGGACGAGTCATTGCGTATGCCTCTCGGCAGTTGAAACCGCACGAGACTTGTTATCCAGTTCATGATTTGGAGCTAGCAGCTGTGGTCTTTGCGTTGAAGATTTGGCACCACTATCTGTATGGCGAGCAGTTTGTGGTGTATCCGGACCACAAGAGTTTGCAGTATTTGTTTTCGCAGCCTGACTTGAATATGAGACAGTGTAGGTGGATGGAGCTATTGAAGGATTTTGATTGTGAGATCAAGTACCACCCTGGAAAAGTTAATGTAGTGGCTGATGCGTTGAGCAGAAAGGATCAAGGAGATATGCTTGCATCGTTGTATGTTTCTAAAGACCGTGAGCATCTTAGCACTACGGGTTGGAGATTTTACCCGGCTGAGGAGTATGTAGTGGTTTCTTCTTTCCAAGTTGAGCCACAGATCATTTCGAGCATTAGAGCGGCTCAAAGATCAGATCCTTCCATCCACGAGTTGAAGTTGAAGGTTAGGGACAGCTTGAGGACTATTCTGTTTCGTCCGATGGTTGTTTGCGTTTCCTTGGTAGGTTGGTTGTGCCCAACTTGATAGATCTTCGGGAGGAGATTCTTAGAGAAGCTCACTGTAGTAGACACAGTGTTCATCCGAGTGCACGCAATATGTACCATGCATTGAAGCCGCACTTCTGGTGGGCTGGTTTGAAGAGCGACGTGGCTGGTTTTGTTGCTCGTTGCTTGAACTGTCAGCAGGTTAAGGCTGAAATGATGAGACCTGGTGGTCTGTTGCAGAGTTTGAAAGTGCCCCAATGAAATTGGGAGCACAAAGCGATGGATTTTATGACGCATTTGCCTCGTTCCAGCAGAGGTTGTGATGCAATTTGGGTTGTTATCGACAGATTGTCGAAGTCTGCACACTTCATTCCCTATGGTGTAACGTTTTCATTGAAGAAAATGGCGAAACTGTACGTGGATTTTGTGGTTAGATTGCACGGTGTGCCTGTTTCAATCGTCGGATCGAGATCCGAGGTTTACTTCCAGGTTTTGGAAGAGTTTGCAATCAGCTTTGGGTACCAGATTGGCTATGAGTACAGTGTATCACCCCCAAACAGATGGCCAATCTGAGCGAATTATCCAGACGTTGGAGGATATTTTAAGAGATGTTGTGATGGATTTTGGTGGTAGCTGGCAAGACGCGTTGTCTTTAGTTGAGTTTTCTTACAATAACAGCTACCAAGTGATGATTGGTATGACGCCGTTCGAGGGTTTGTATGGCAGAAAGTGCAGATCTCCAGTATGTTGGGAAGAAGTGGGGGAGAAGCAGCTGTCTTCCCCCGAGTTTGTGCAGCAGATGAAGGATCATGTGGATATGATTCAACAGCGGATGAAAGCTGCCCAGGATCGCCAAGCCAGTTATGCAAATAGGAGGCGTCGACCTCTAGAGTTTCAGGTTGGTGATCTCGTTTTCCTTAAAGTTTCTCCGTTTCGCAGTGTTATGCGCTTTGGACACAACAGCTACCAAGTGATGATTGGTATGACGCCGTTCGAGGGTTTGTATGGCAGAAAGTGCAGATCTCCAGTATGTTGGGAAGAAGTGGGGGAGAAGCAGCTGTCTTCCCCCGAGTTTGTGCAGCAGATGAAGGATCATGTGGATATGATTCAACAGCGGATGAAAGCTGCCCAGGATCGCCAAGCCAGTTATGCAAATAGGAGGCGTCGACCTCTAGAGTTTCAGGTTGGTGATCTCGTTTTCCTTAAAGTTTCTCCGTTTCGCAGTGTTATGCGCTTTGGACACAAGGGAAATTTAGCCCCTCGTTATGTTGGTCCGTATGAAATTGTTGAGAGGATTGGCCCTTTGGCGTATCGGCTGTTGTTGCACCAGAACTATCTTCTATACATGATGTCTTTCATGTTTCCATGTTGAGGAAGTACGAGCCAGATCCGTCTCATGTGTTGAGAACTGACGAGGTTGAGCTAGATCAGACGTTGAGTTATGTTGAGTATCCTTTGCAGATCCTAGATAGAAAAGAGAAACGGTTGAGGAATAAAACCATTCCCTTGGTGATGGTTCAATGGAGCAAACATGGTAGGGAAGAAGCTACCTGGGATATGGAAGAGAAGATGCAACGTGAGTGGCCGCATCTGTTTGCGTGAGTGTTGCATCAGATTTCAGAAATTGTTTGCTCAGTTATCTTGAACTCTTGGGTTCAGTTGAGTGTTCCTGGACTTGTTGATTTCGAGGACGAAATCGTGTTTTAGTGGGGAGAGATGTGAGACCTGTGTTTTCACAGTCAGGTATTGGTCGGGTTTGGACCAAATGTTGGTCGATATTTTTGGCGTAGACATCGAATTTGCCTATGTATTGGAATCAGGAGTTGGAAAGACATCAGACGTTGCGTGGGAGAAATTTGTTGTAGATGAGCGTTCCGACAGTACCAATTGGAATTAATTGGAGCAATAGTGATTTGTTAAGATTTCAGCAGTTGATATTTCAGTCGTTGCATTTTGATAAACAGCAGCAATGCTGAAGTGGATTTCAGTCGTTGGTGTATTAGCACATATCCAGCTGTTGCGAGTGATCAGCTGTTGGTATTATAGTTGCGATGATCAGCAGAGAGCGCTAAGGGACTGAAGCGACGATGTTTTGTGAGCAGGAACCAGTTGTTGGTTTTGTTAGCGTGTTTTGTAGCAGGTAGCGAAACTACGTCGTTTGGATTAGTTAGCATGACAACGTTTTGAGTGAAGTGCTTTGTACCAGCTGTTGGTTGTGATAGACATCAGCTGTTGGGAGATCTCATGCGTTGTGACTGCTTGTTTGTGAATCAGCTGTTGGTAGCAAGGTGATGTGTTCCTCTGCGACGTAGCGCTAAGGGACTGAAGCGACGATGTTTTGTGAGCAGGAACCAGTTGTTGGTTTTGTTAGCGTGTTTTGTAGCAGGTAGCGAAACTACGTCGTTTGGATTAGTTAGCATGACAACGTTTTGAGTGAAGTGCTTTGTACCAGCTGTTGGTTGTGATAGACATCAGCTGTTGGGAGATCTCATGCGTTGTGACTGCTTGTTTGTGAATCAGCTGTTGGTAGCAAGGTGATGTGTTCCTCTGCGACGTCATTTGGTTATGTTGGTGCGACGCCGTTTAGCTTTAGCGTTGTTTGAAAGATTCAACTACTGGTTAATATAATAGCGAAGGGCAAAAGCTGATGCGAAATTCCTGCTTGTTGGGGAATATTAATTGCGACGACTGATTTTGTCGATGGATCTAGTCCTGTTTCTATATGCTGTTTGGGTAGTGTATTTAAGAGAAGACTTGGACTTCTATTGTTTAACAGATCCCATACTTTGAAATATTTCCCGATAGAAAATCTTGTCGCGAACCCTAGTTACTGTTCACAGTAACCTTATCCGTCATAATTTCAGGTGGTAGACAACTCCGACGAGAGTGAGAGTGGTAGCGTTGGACTCCTCTCACTAAGGCGCTTCGTTCTATACCTCTTTAAAAGGCTTTGTAAGAGCTGGAAGAGGATCGCAGGATCGCTAAGACACCTCCCTTGTGTAGTTTGCTAGCGTAAGCGTTCCCTGCAGTGCCAGTAGTTTCGTTGGGGTAAGTAAAGATGCTACCTTTAAGCTTTGTTAGAGCTTTCCGTTTATTTAGGAAGGTAGATAAGCGCTGGTGGATTTGTAGCTCCCAGCTGCTGTTATTTTACGTTTCGGCTTTTGAGCAGTGGCTTGTGTTATTATAGCAGGTGACAAATCTGTGTTGCTCGGATTTCGTTGTAGCAGCTGTGTGTGGTAATTATAGCTCAGAAGCTGGTGAGGTACTGATGTTGAGCTTGTATTACGGCTGGAATTGGCATGGATATTATGTTTGATTGCTGGGTGTGCATTGCTTGTAGTTTTATATGTTGTTCAGCTGTTGCATTGAATACGCATGATCATTTTCATTTCAGCTGTTGTAGCCGTGCTTTGTTTTCTCTATTTTCTTACCAGGATGCGAGGAGGAGCGGCAATACCGCACTCTCGTCTCCCTGTTGGTTTGTTAGCCCTCATGCGCCGAGTGGTTAACTACCACAGTTCAGGGGTTGGGCAACAGCAGGTTGAGTTGTTGATGCATCTGGTATTCAGGTGTGGTGAAAAGATGAGCGGGTAATTCCCGTGTGCTTGTACACACGCCAGTGACCACTAACCTTTCTTCGCAGAATCTGTTATCAGCTGTTGAATTCTTTGGCTCCCTTCTTTGGTTGTAGCCTTCTATTGTTGCATTGTCCCGCATGCATAGCATTAGCATTATATCTTTTGCTATTCATTGCTGTTTTATAGTTGCTCTCCGTACTGGGTTTTACCCCGAGGTCCCTCTGGGGCTGTTGTGTCTGTTCGCCTGTCTGCTGTTCAGGTTTTCCAGGATTTGTTGATGGTCGAGGTTATGATCCAAATGGTGGTGCCCCAGGAGGTGGTTAGAGGTGTCCCAGTTATATATAGTATTTGTTTACACTGGTATCACCTCGTGTGATGCTTAGTCTTTTATAGTTGGTAGACCATCTGTACTGGTGTTGTATTTAGCCGTTGGGCATTTGTTGTACTTGAATAGTTGTGTTGTTGTGGATTTATAAATTGGGATTATTTTGAGTATTGTGTATTTTAAATTATGAGATCAGGCCAAAAGCAAAAATTTTAACCACTTTTTAGTTGTTTCCGCTTGTTTTGCGTATCTTGTCTCTAATGTGAGCACAAGGCCTAACATATACTTCCTTAAAGCTGACACATGGAAAATACTATGCACTGAAGACACATGTGGGGCAATGCTAAACGATAAGCCAACTTTCCTACTCGTTCCATAATCTCATAAGGCCCAATATATCTGGGACTCAGCTTTCTTTGCGTATCTTGTCTCTAATGTGAGCACAAGGCCTAACATATACTTCCTTAAAGCTGACACATGGAAAATACTATGCACTGAAGACACATGTGGGGCAATGCTAAACGATAAGCCAACTTTCCTACTCGTTCCATAATCTCATAAGGCCCAATATATCTGGGACTCAGCTTTCCTTTATTTTCAAAAAGCATTAATCCCTTCATCGGAGCTACTCTAAAGAACACATGATCACCAACCTCAAAACTCAGGTCCCGTATATTCCCAACCCATCGCACCTCTTGAATAATATCAGTCAACCATGACCCTCTTTTCGATCGAAAAAATATTTTAAATATAGCTTGGGAGTTCAGAAAGGGTGGGGTTGAATGAACTCCTTCAAAGATTTCCGAAAAATTCTTTTCAAATAGATTTTAAATCTTTTGGCTGCCTCTAACCTGAGTTAACGGTTTAGTGGTATCTCAGTATGCTGTTGTTCTCTCTGGTCACAAGAAAATGTGCGGAATGAACCAGATTGAACTATGAACAAATATATAAACAACGAAAGCCGTACGCAGTAAACAAATGCTGTAAAGTAAAAGGGACAAGAGTTTGTTTATGGAAGTTCAGAGCTTGAACTCTTACGTCTCCCCTTCTTCATTGAACAAGAAGGATTCCACTAGAAGATTTTATTACAACAGCTCCTGCTACAACTCTATTCCACAGCTCGCAAGCCGCAAGAACTCCTAGAAACACCATGACAGAAACAGATGCGTAATCTGTTCTGCAAATACAACGACAACTTTTAAGCTGTTTAAGCTTTCACACTTTCTATATACTCTAATTTTGATTTATGATTAATACACATTACCACGGAGTAGTTACAACACGAATGAATAAATATAAGGCTTTTTAGTGTAGGTTGTAATGAAGATGATGATGAACAGTGATATTTTGAGCGACGTGAATTCTGCAGCGTAACAGTATGCAGCTTGAAATTTTTTGCAGAATTCTGTGTATCGCAGATATTTTTAAGTGATTCAAAATATAGTATCGTCGTTCGTTGATTACAAATATAGTTTCTTACACAAGTCCTCTTGATAGGGTCAAATAAGATCCAAAACAGCCTAGGAGTTCAGATGGGGGGGTTGAATGAACTCATTTGGATTTTATTTTTCGAAACCTTAAACCGATTTTTATAAGCGCTTCGCTTAACTCAGATCTGAGTTACCAGATCTGAGGTATCTCAGTCCCAAGTCTGATTTCTCGACTAACAAATAATGTGCCGAAATAAGTCGATCGATTAGTGAACAGTATAAATATAAATGCGATGCTGTAAAGTGAAAGTGCAAGGTTCAGAGTTCGTTTATGGAATTTCGGATCTGAAGATCCTACGTCTCCCCTTATTCCTTTGCAGAAAGATTCCACTAGAAGAATTTGATGCACACAACTTCGGTATACATCCAGTCACCGAGCCTCGCTCAAGATAAACTCCTAGCTATCTCCAACTCACGCAGATATACTGCATATTACAAACAATATGATTTCTCAAACTGCTTCACACAGCAAGTTCGTTACAGACTGAAAAATTAATATTACAATGAAATGAGATGATATTGAGTACTGTATATCTTCTGGTTCTTTTATCAACAAGAACTGTTTGCAAATGTAAACCAGAATTTAACTCGAAGGTTAAAACTATGAAGGCTGAACTTGACTGTTCTTCGAGTTGTAATACTGGACATAGAATATTTTGCAATGAATGGTTCCAGTGAGTATTTGAGAGCTTTTTGATGACAAAGAATAAGAGTTGTGAATCACTGATAGCGGAGAGGAGCAGAAGACTTATTCATTTGAATTCTTCAGCCTTTTACACTCTTTGTCTTCAACGGTCCATATCCTTTGCATATCTTCATCGTATCATAGCATTTAATGCTCCATTAATGCCATACAAAAGGTAAACTGCGCTCGTCAGGGCTAAATTGACTTTTATTCCAAAGCGGGTAATCATCGTATCAAGCACTCTGCTCACTATGCAATTTTACCCAAAATAGCTCTGATTTTGTCTCCTGAATTCCAGGCTTTTATACGATTAAATCATGACCGTTGATTTAATCCTTTTATAACATCTGAGGAGGTTCAAAGCTCAAATCTGTTTGATAGATAAGTCTGAAATATTTTCCTTTCGTGAAGTGCTATAGATTCTCTTTTCCTTTTGCCATAATATCTGAAATATCACCGTTATTTTGTCATGTCTGAAATGTTAGCGACTTCTGAAAGTACACTGTTCCTAAGTCCGAATCAAACAATTTTTTATAATCTCAAATCTGATGTACTCTTATTGCTCTATAACCATATCTGAAATGCTGATATCTGAAGTAACTTGAGTAAAGTCTGTTTATACTCTCAAATCTGAATAATATCACCTGAGTCAATATAACTGAATCTGTTACTGAGAGATCCGATTCATGTCTGAATACTTTGCTCTAAAATAGATCTCTCATTGTATCTTCTGAATCAAATCTGACACCCCTCAAATCTGAAATACTGTTCCGATAACTGATAACACCGATTACTCAAATAACCCAATATCTTAAGACTTTAACTCTGAATTCCTCAACCCGATAACTGAATACATAGAATTGATATTTGATCAAATCCCGAATGGTAAACTTAGATGTCAACGCAACTTAACTCAGAACTCTCGAATCTGACATCTTCAATTCAATGGCATGACGTAACGGAATCAGAAATCTGTAATTCTCTTTTCCTCTGCGTAATACTTAGGATCAGTTCTCAGTCTATTTTGTTATCACCAAAACTTATAAACTTTATCTTAACAATTTCCCTCTTTTTGGTGATGACAAAATTTAGCAGCATTTGACTTAAAAGAGACAAATATAATTTGCTCCAAGTCTGCTATATATTCAATATGAAGCACAGTACAAAAGATTTGTACAAGAACTAAAAAAAACGATAACTTGCAACAATCCAGATCTATCCATTTATCAAGTATCTCCAATCTCTCCGATTAGATCCACTACTTCCTCTTTTTCTTGATGGCTCACTTCTGCTATCACTACTACCACCCTCTCCAAGAGGAGGCTGACCTCGGCCATGGCTGCTACCCACTTCCCCCTTTTTTTCACCACGGCCTCTAGTAACGAAGGCTATGAGTCCAGCAAGGTCATCGCGAAGGGTAGCATATTGTTCCTGTGTCGCCACACGAAACTCAATCAAATCATTGCGAGTAGCAGCCAGTTTATCATAGAATTCCTTAGATAGATCTCTGACCTCCTTACGAATATCAGCCAAGTCCGTCGAGAAGATTCCACTTTCAGCTCGAACGCCTTGCTTAAACTCATGTACTTCAAATGATAAGGCAATTTTGTGAATTTGGATCTCCTGGAGAACGCTTTTAAAGTGACCTCGAAGGTCTTGATCTTGTTGAGTACGAGCGTCGGCAGATGCTTTCTCAAGATCATCGATTCTTGATAAGAGATGGTTCTGAAGATTGCCAATGTTTCTTTGAGTTCGCAACTGCTTGATGATCAGCTGGGAAATAGAAGTCCGTAGCTGAGCAAACTATTCAGAGAGATCTGTAGCAGGAGAAGCGGTAGTAGGCAAGAGTATCTGTTCAACAGCTGTTTCGGAACCCAAAGGAATTTTGTCTGTATCAAAATGCATTGAAGAATCAGTAGATGGACTCTGATGTGGAGAGGGCAAGGAGATATCTGGAATACTCTGAGAGAAAAGATCAGATCCTGTAGGATCTGGACGTTGATCTTCGAACACTAAATCTGCATCTGCCTGTCCAACGGAATCTGTACAAACTGAATCGATTATCTGTATGCAGATATCAACAGGAGAAGTCTGATGTGTTGAAGAAAGTTGCATCGCATAATTGTTTAAAGAGCAGGTTACTGTTGAAGTTGCTGTCAACAGATACCGTGCGAAGAGTTACTGTTGACGAAGCTGTTGAAGATGAAACAGCAAGTTACTGTTGACGAGGTTGTTAAGAAGTAAAGAAGAGCTGGAATCAGAAACCGTGACGTCAGCATTTCTATTGGAAGAATCTGGTTTCAGCAACTATGACGTCAGCATTTCTATTGGAGGAAGCTGTGATCAGCAAAGATGACGTCAGCACTATCAGCAGTCAACAAGATGGATCAGCAACCGTGACGTCAGAATATCTGTTGAAGATGCAGAAAACAAAGAAGAGAGGTTGCTGATGAAGATCGAATAGAGATGATGATGTCAGCAGTGATGTCATCACAATCAGCAGCTGATAAGAGAAGCGCAAGAGATGGAGCGACGTCGTTTAACTCTTCAGAGTGTATCAGCCGTAGCGCTAAACAGAAGATGCAACCAGCTGTTGCAAGCTTTCATCAGTTGAAAGCTACAGTATGATCAGCAGTGAGCTACAGTCATTCAGTCGTTGACAGAAGAAATCAGTTGCTGCGAACAGGAATTGTGAAGCAGCAGCTGTAGGAACAAATACCAGTCGTTGCACTAAGATAAAGATATCAGTATAAGGTTAATCCAGTCGCAAGAAGCAGAGTGTCCAGGCATGAAGAGTGAAGTCTGGACAGTTGCGAAGAAGAAATGACATTCAGCAGTTGGGACGCAATCAACGCTCAAAATGGAAAGAATCAATGGTTGATATTAAGTCGTGCAAATGCCTTAAATCAAGGGGACAAGATTTGTACTATTCTGGAAATAGTACAATATATAGAGGAGCATTGCACACATTTGGGAAGACGACGAATTAGCCGTAACAAGCGCAGAAAGGATTTGAATCTATCTAACGGCCATATTTGGGGGAAACCATATATATACTGAAGTTATTTGTTGAATATGATGATTTTGACAGATTAATTAACACAGTGAAAAATACAGAGGGAAGAAAATTGGATACGAAGTATTCGACCGCCATTAGAGAGGAGCGCATAACGAGTGTCGACTGCTGAGTCTCAATCAGCTTTTGTAGAAGCATTTCCCAGTGTGTGAGATTTATTCATTCGAGAGTAGAGCGATACACTGTAAAATCTCACACACACAGATTCACTCGCATATTTTGAGAGATGTGCGTAATTTTTTAGCGAGTGAATCACAAACCAAAATCAAATCCCGTCCAAGCACGACGACGTTAAACTCTGTGTTTGTAGCCTTTCTCACATAGGCGTAAAACAAGTGAGTGACAGCCGAGGGCTGGTGGAGTCTAGGAGTTCTTGCAGCTGCTGGTTGTGGGATCGGGTCTGTACACGATGTGTAGATCAAATCTTCTAATGGAACCTTCCTGAAGAAGGAAGAAGGGGAGACGTAGGACATTGATGTCCGAACATCCATAAACAAATAAGCTGTGTATTATATTCTGTTATTTATTCCGCATATGCATTTTACATTAGCACGCACGCATCAAATCACAGATTTCTGTTTAAAGAAATCTGTTTGCATTGAGTTTTAAAATATCAGGATTCAGTTCTGGTGTTTTCCGTATGTTTTTATTACATACCAGATCTGTCTCCGGTGCTCTAGTTTTTAAATGTTCAAGAACCCGAGGTATTGCACCTCATAATAGCAGCGCAAAATTTTTATTTGTCATTAGCAGCGCTCTTTTTGCATTAATCTCTTCATTTTCGGTCCCAAGAGTTCTGAAGATTGCCAATGTTTCTTTGAGTTCGCAACTTCTTGATGGACAGCTGGGAAATAGAAGTCCGTAGATGAGCAAACTATTCAGAGAGATCTGTAGCAGGAGCAGCGGTAGTAGGCAAGAGTATCCGTTCAACAGCTGTTTCAGCGCCCAAAGGAATTTAATCTGTATCAAAATGCATTGAAGAATCAGTAGATGGACTTTGATGTGGAGAGGGCAAGGAGATATCTGGAATACTCTGAGAAAAGATCAGATCCTGTAGGATCTGGACGTTGATCTTCAAAAACTAAATCTGCATCTACCTATCCAACGGAATCTGTACAAACTGAATCGATTATCAGTATACGATATGAAACAAAATCTACAATCCTTCTTGGAATACTGCTATCTCCCAAAACTGGTCCTACAGGCACTAAATCTGTGCAAAGATTGACACTACCAACTGTCCTTAAACACCCGAACATAGAATACCGTAAAACTTCTGTACAAACCCGGTGCCAACCACAAGTCTTGACTGTAGGCGATGTATTATGCAGATATTGAACTGGCTCATAGAATAAGCTAATTGGCGCCAGAGTGTCTAATTAAATCCGTTGAGGAAATTGCTCCCAGAATTCAGAAACAGGAGCTGCACAACCTCTTACCCCGCGATCGTACCCGGCTTCCACTAATCACGAGCCTTCAATAAACCTCAAATTCCGAATCCAACAAGTTGAAAAAATTGTTTTATGATTCCTGGGAATATAAAAACCTCGATCAAAGATTCCTTCAAACAACATTGAACAACACGGCCTTGTCCATTAGAGCTGGATTGCATGCTTTTGCGTCAGCAAATCTTTCACAGCAGTACATATGAGCAGTGGATAATAATTCTATGATTTGAAGCGCCATAGCCGACCAAGGTTGGCCGAAACTGAAATTTGCTCTATGTGACTCCAAAAATTTTCGCAGCAAAAGTTCCCTGTACTTTGCAACTGTGTAAAATCTCCGTTGAAGAGCACTCTGAACGGAGTCTGTTTCACCCCACGTCTTCACTTGCTCCTCATTGGCAGCAATACCATTAAGAGATTTCAGAACCGCTAAACATCGAAGACTGAAAGAACTAAAAATTCAGCTACTTCATCAATTACCCTTTCTCTCAACTGAACCAAAAAATCAATGTCGGCGCAAATTAAGTGAACCATCTCACAGGCCGGATGCCCTTTAATTGTGTCAGGCTCAACAAGGGGCACCTTCCCCTTATCAGCTATAGCAATCTTTGGGAGATTTTCCTTGAGCCAATCCCCGTCCGCGACTCCTGGAATTGATATGCCATTGCTAAAAATTATTTTCACTGGCTCGACAGCGAGGACTGATGGAAGCATCATATCCCAAGGGATCCGCTTCAATAAGTCATCTAAGGACAGTGACTCTTCATCTAAAGGAAGCTGTACCACAACTGCCACTGGCTTTGAATCAATATCCTTTCCTGTTGCGGACTCTACAAACTCAAAATCAATATCCCTGTACTTCTCAGAGCCTTCCTCCATATCTGCCAAAATTGTTCCAATCGATGTGCCCTTGTCAAAATCTAATTCTACCACATCTGTTTCTAACTGTGCAGTTTCAGCAATCACTTCTTCAATAATAGTGTCGACGTCATCAACAGATATCTTTTCCTTCTGTTTACCACAACTGTCTCCACGACAGACTCCTTCTCAACAATTTCATCATCAGAACCAGCTGTCATCCTCAGATTTCTCTTTGGTGCTTTTCGCTTCTGAGCATGAGGACGCTGAGCTGGCACAACGGAGATAGGTGCAACAACTTGGATTGGTATGGCATCTTGTGCCACTGATATAAGCGCCAGATCCTTTTCTTTCGAGACTGCTTTCCCAGATGTTTTCCTTTTATTTTTTACAACAGTTGCCTCAGAAACAGCAGCTGTTCGCTTCTTCGACACAACCTTCTCAGCAACTACTTCCATGTGTACATCATCATCATCCTTATCAGCAATCGAAGTGGATTTCTTTTTCGACATAGACTTCTTCTTCACAATTGCTACTTTGGCCACTTTGGGCTCATCAGATTCTCCACGAGCATCGATGGTTTTTTTCATGGCGATGTATGTGTTCACCGTCTTGGTAGAAATGATTTTGAATGGAGGGAAAGTCTTCCCCTCTCCAAAGGTAACCACGGGGTCGCCTTTCAAAAGAACACAAATTTGAGCCGCAAAACCCTTGGCTCTTCTGGTTGTTCTGTCAGCCATCTCCATAAAAACCTCAGAAATAATGTTGCTCCAATTGACCTTGATCCCAAAGTGTATCGCAGTCATCATCATAAATCTTTCGTGGGTTACGGCATCGAACGAGCCAGCCTTGACGGTAATAGACTTTGCCAAAATATCGTTCAACAAGCGAAACTCATATTTCATCAACCTCTTCTTGCAGGAGAACTGAACTGGAACACTCGTGTTAGAGAAAAGAGTTCTTGCCAGTAACACCAAATCGTTCGGCACTTCCGACAAATCGGTTAATCCATCAGTAGGTAAATTGAAGACACCTGAAAACCTGGTCTCAGAAATTGCTACATACATCCCGGAAAGAGCACAGACAACATCACCATCTTGCACAAAAGCGGTGTAGAAAAATTGTTCCAGTTCTTGTTCATACAACACAGAGGGACATCCTAGAAAACCTCGAAGCCCAGTAGCCTCTAGGGCTCGGAACATTTGTATCATCCCCTCATTATCCTGAATCCCCAATACGGAATCGAAGTTTACTTGCAGAGCGTTGGTGATGAAAGCTGAAGCCATTTCGAAATAGTTGCTTGATCGAGAAGACGCCTGAAATATGAATATTCTACAAACAAAGAACACTAGAACGCAAGAATACACGCAAGCTTGAAAGTAATATGCGCAAGGTAAGATTAATGAGAAAAGAAAACGGTGTAATGTAAACAGAGAATGTGAAACGGTGAGAGAATGTGGATGTGACGTTTCGTATGATGACAACACGTGTCAACCATCCTACGGAGCGATTTAAGATTTGAAAAGATTTTGAAATAATTTTGAAAAGATTTAAAAGGATTTTGAATTTTAACCGCGAGGGTGAAAAAGTAAAAGAGATAAATAGCGCCAAACATATAACACGTCACAACATTAAGAATCTGTTTTGATGTACCAGCAGGGGTGGTGCGGGATCTGATCAAGGATAAGCATCAACTATGTATACATGACATCTGAGTGTATCCAGATCTCACAAATTCAGCTGACTCGGCACTTATTAATTCAGATCTCGTTCCCCCTAAAGCTGAGACTCTCCCATGTCTGAAATTTTACCAAATCTGAATTCCACGATTTTCCCACTGAACAGTAGACTCAGATCTGATAAAACACAAAAGCTGTTCAACCTACAATTGTTAGCTCATAGGCAAATTAAGGCAATTCTAAGAGACCCAAAATGTTCCTAAAATAAGAAAACTTAGCGTCTGGTAGGGGCTTTGTGAAGATATCAGCAACTTGCTGGTCAATCGACACATACTCTAACCTGATGTCTTTCTTGAGCATGTGATCTCTTATGAAATGATGCCTGATGTCGATATGCTTGGTTCTAGAATGCAGCACTGGATTTTGAGTAATCGCGATGGGACTGGTGTTGTCACAGAAAATTGGCGCTTCAGAAGCATCAATGATGTAATCCTTTAGCTGGTGTTGAATCCATAAGATCTGAGCACAGCAGCTTCCATCCGCTAAATACTCTGCTTCAGCTGTAGACGTTGCAATAGAGGTCTGCTTCTTACTGAACTAGGAAATCAATCGATCTCCTAAGAATTGACAACTACCACTCGTGCTTCTACGATCAACTCTACATCCTGCGTAGTCTGCATCACTGTAACCGATTAGTTGAAAGCTAGAGTCTTTGGGATACCAAAGACACACATTGGAAGTTCCTTTAAGATATTTCAATATACGCTTTACAGCAATATAATGAGATTGCTTTGGCTCCGCTTGGAATCTAGCACACATACAGACAGCAAACATGATGTCTGGTCTGCTAGCAGTTAAGTGAAGCAGGGAGCCTATAATACCATGATATATAGATACCTCAATGGCAGATCCAGCTTCGTCTTTGTCTAGCTTGATTGAGGAGCTCATTGGGGTCGCTGCTGCTGAGCAATTGTCCATGCCAAATTTCTTTAGAAGTTATTTCGTGTATTTTGCTTGATTAATGAAGATTCCATTGTCAAGCTGTCTCACTTGAAGGCCTGGAAAGAACGTGAGATCTCCCATCATGCTCATCTAGAATTTGCCCTGCATCAAATTAGAAAATTTCTGGCATAGTTTGGGGTTAGTTGACCCAAATATAATATCATCAACATAGATTTTCACTAACAGGACATGATCAGATTTCACAAATTTAAATAGCGTCTTATCAACAGTGCCTATACTGAAATCATGCTCAATAAGAAACTTAGACAATGTATCATACCAAACTCTGGGTGCTTGTTTCAACCCAAGCTTTATCCAATTTATAAACATAATCTGGATATGTATGATTTACGAAGTCAGGAGGTTTTGCAACATGCACTTCCTCTGTTAAGACGCCATTAAGAAATTCACTCTTAACATCAATTTGAAAGACTTTGAAATCTTTGTATGCAGCATATCCTAAGAACATGCGAATGGCTTCTAGTCTAGCTACAGGTGCAAACGTTTCATCAAAATCTATACCTTCCATTTGCCTAAAGCCCTGAGCAACTAGTCTAGCTTTGTTCTTTGTTACTACTCCATCTTCATTCAGTTTGTTCCTAAAGACCCATCTAGTTCCTATCACTGAATGATTAGAAGGTCTAGGTACAAGTTGTCAAACATTATTTCGCTTAAACTGATTTAGTTCTTCTTGCATAGCATCTATCCAGCTTGGGTCTGCTAAGGCTTCTTCTATTAGTTTAGGTTCTATATGCGAAATTAATTCTGAATTAAAGTGATCATGCAATAGCTGGCCTCGTGTGCGAACAGGAGAGTTAATGTTACCTATGACTGCTCCGGTGGATGATTTCTATTCCACCGAAGATCAGATTCGATTGGATTTGCTCCTTGTTCTGCTTGGATGTCTGGCTGGATGGTCGCATCTGGATTGGTTGATGTCAATTGATATGATCCTTGTTCCAGATTTGATCCAGAAACCAGTTGAGATGTGCTAGAATTTTGTGCATCAGATGTCACTTGGGGTATTACGGCATCTGTCTATGCACCATCTGGAATGTTGGTCTCTTGAGATCCAACAGCTGGTACACTTGATAAGATCTGATCCTGCCCCTGGTCAACGTTAGTCAAATCAGCAACCACTGAGTTACCTGTCAGATCTTGTTGAGAGTTGTCATGCGGTGTGTCCAGCTCTGGTTGTATCTCTTCTGAGTACTTTGATGTGGCAAGTCATCATCTGAGTCATCAAGGCTGGATGATTCTAGGCGTGAGCACAAATCGTTAAGGCTCGCAGCTGAGTTGGATCTGAAGCTTGTCTCATCAAAGACCACATGTGCTGATTCTTCATTGTTGAGAGTTGTCATGCGGTGTGTCCAGCTCTGGTTGTATCTCTTCTGAGTACTTTGATGTGGCAAGTCATCATCTGAGTCATCAAGGCTGGATGATTCTAGGCGTGAGCACAAATCGTTAAGGCTCGCAGCTGAGTTGGATCTGAAGCTTGTCTCATCAAAGACCACATGTGCTGATTCTTCAACTGTCAGACTTTGATTGTTGAAAACTCTGTAGGCTTGGCTCACAGCTTAATAACCTAGGAATAGACCTGCATCAGATTTAGCATCAAAAGCTGTTAGGTGCTTCTTGCCGTTATTAGGAATGAAGCATCTGCACCCAAACACCCTGAAATATGAAATATCAGGTTTCTTGCCATTCCAGATCTCATATGGGGTTTTGCCATGCAACTTGTTAATCATAGATCTGTTTTGAGTGTAGCAGGCTGTATTAACTGCTTCTGCCTAGAATTTTTGAGAAATTCCGGAATAAACGATCATAGACCTAGCAGCTTCTTTTAAAGTATGGTTTCTCCTCTCAACCAGCCCGTTCTGTTGGGGAGTTCTCGCTGCAGAAAGCTCATGCTTTATCCTTATGTCATCCAGATAAGAAGATAATTTTTGATTTAAAAACTCGGTACCATGATCACTTCTTATTCGGTTGACTGTACAAGATCTGTCATTTTGTAAACGTTTTAAAAGCCGAATCAGTTGGTCAGCGGTATCAGATTTTGACTTTAAAAACAACACCCAAGTGAATTTTGTAAAATCATCAACAACAACTAGGGTGTAGTTCGTTCCCCCTAAGCTAGTTACGGGAATAGGGCCAAAAAGATCCATATGTAAAAGCTCTAAGCTTCGGGAAGAACGTTTACCATCTTTTTTTTAAAGTAGAACGGATTTGTTTACCAAGATGACATGCGGCATAGATATTGTCCTTAGAAAAATTTATTTTAGGCATACCAGAAACCAACTCATACTGACTCAATTTGGCAAGTGTTTTAAAGTTGAGATGGTTCATTCGCTGATGCCATAGCCAACTCTTGGAAGAGTCAGCTGCAAGGCAGATCTGTTCAGATCCCATTTGCTCTGACCAATTGATTATGTAGCTATTCCCAGATCTTTTACCCACCAATACGGTCAGACCTTCTGGACTCTGAACTGTGCAAGTGTGCTTTTGGAAGCTAACTGTGTAACCCTTGTCACACAGTTGACTTATACTAATTAAATCGTAGCACAAGTTCTCAACAACTAAAATATCAGATATTGAAATGTTACCGTGGGTAAGCTTACCCTTACCCACAGTGTTACCATGTGGGTTATCACCAAAAACGATCTTCGCTCCTTTGTGAGGGATCACATCTGTTAGTAGCTTTGGGTTTCCAGTCATGTGTCGTGCACAACCACTATCAAGGTACCATATAATTGACTCATCTCCAGCCTTGTACCTGTTGTCCTGCAAACACGAAAACAAATTTTGGTACCCAATTTTACTTGGGTCCAGATCGGATAACCCCTTTCGGGACCCACACTTGAATTACCTTAACAGTTTTCCCAGTATGAGAGTCCATAAGGGTGTGTGCAGAAATATGGTGAGATCTGTTGAGTTTTGGTTTGGTATTTTGACCATTCAGATCTCTTCGGGGCTGAACCTTCTCCATTCAGATTTGACCTTCTTAGAACCACGTCTTTGTTGGTTCTGAACAAACGACTTGGATCTAGCTTTCGCCTTTTCCTTTTCAAGTCTGTTCTTTAGCCAACTAGACTTAGAGTTCTCGGGTCTGACATAGCCGATACCAGCTTTCCCTTTCTGATTCAGTTGCCCCGGGATCTGGTCATTATACCTTACTGACTCGCATGTATCATGTATCACACTGGCTTTGACAAAATTCATCATTTTGAATTTGTCATATACCAGATTTGACTGAGTAGAGGTCTCTCCGGAGCTTCTTTCACCAGCATTGAGACCTAAGCCAGATTTGTCATTAAGTGGCTTTTGAGTCTCATGCAACTTACTTAGAGAGACAGAAGACTGGGTCCAGGAGCTCATTACCAAATTTAACCTTTCGTTTTCTGATACGAGCTCACAGGATCTTAACCTCAAATATTCATTCTCAGTCTTCAGCTTACTCAACTCGATTTGTAAACTGTCAGTTTCACCATGTTGAACGGTGCTTGGTTCTACTGAGCTATTTTTCAAATCCATGTTTTCAGCTTTGACTTCCTCGAATGTTTGAGAAAGCTTCTTGTACTCATGGACCATTTCATTGAGTGCGTTGATTAGGTCCTCCCGTGTGAATTCAATGTTGGAAAAATCAAATACCTCGTCATCTGAAGGTTGATTAGCCATTAGGCAGTGAACTTCCTCCTGTTCACTATCGCTTGATGAAGAGCTACTGGATGAAGAATCGAAATTTGAGTCTGCCCAGTTTTTGTTGCTTTCTTCTGCAACAAGTACTTTTCTATCATTATTTCTGTTGGGCCTTTTGTTAGATCTTGTCCTCATCCTTCTTTCTTTTGATCTTTCCTTGGATCTGTCATCCTTCTTCTCATCCCTTTTAGGTCTGTCCTCCTTCTTCGGCCTGTTACAGTCTACTGCAAAGTGACCTGGACGACCACAATTGTAACAGTTCATATCAGTAGATAATTTTTCAGATTTGTTAGCATTATTATACGGAAAAGAAGGGTTATAGGATCTTCTCAGAAATTTCCCAAACTTCTTGACGAAGAGGGACATTGCATCATTGCTGAGTTGTTCGGCAGATTTGATCGGTGAACTTTGTTCAGATGTCGTTTCTGCTAAAGCTTTAGTTGGTTGAGATGTCGACGGCCCTGCCTCAGATCTGGTTTCTAACTCAAACTCATAAGCCTTCAGGTTCGCAAACAGATCATGAAGCTCCAATTTGTTTAGATCCTTAGATTCTCGCATAGCCATCGTCTGTACATCCCACTCCCTGGGCAGCGCTCTCATTACTTTAAGTGCCAACTCTCGGTTGTTGTATTCTTTGCCCAAAATTGTAAGCTCTATCACCACAGCACTGAAGCGCTCATCGAATTCCCTCACAGATTTGAATCAGCTTCTCCCAATCTCCTTTGTTGTGGCACAGGTTTTGATCTTGCTGAACATGTTTTCATCCAGCGTCTTATACAGAATATCTCTGGCCACGTTATCCAAGTTCCATTTCTTCTTCTCCTTAGTAGTGTATTCATATCTTCTCTTTTCACCCATTCTGGTGCTCCAGCAGATATGGCTATAGCAATGTTTGCCTTCATTATCTTTATGGGTCCATCTTTAATCACTGACCACATATCATCATCTTGTGCCGCCAAGTACGCTTGCATCCTTATCTTCCAATCATCATAGTCTTCCTTCGAAAACATAGGAATTTTGTTGTGTGAGTTAGACATATTGAAATATATAAATCGTAAACAACAGAATGTTCAATAACTGAGATGCGCAGGCATTGATACCAATTTATAGGATCAAATAGGATTGAAAACAGCCTAGGAGTTCAGAAGGGGGGGGTTTAATGAACTACTTTGCATTTTTTTTTTCGAAACCTTAAAACAATTTTTATAAGCGCCTCGCTTAACTCAGATCTGAGTTACCAGATCTGAGGTATCTCAGTCGATCAGTGAACAGTGTAAATATAAATGCGATGTTGTAAAGTGAAAGTGCAAGGTTCAGAGTTTGTTTATGGAAGTTCGGATCTGAAGATCCTACGTCTCCGCTTCTTCCTTTGCAGGAAGGTTCCACTAGAAGAATTTGATGTACACAGCTTCTGTCTACATCGAGTCATCGAGCCTCGCTCAAGATGAACTCCTAGCTATCTCCAACTCACGGAGATATACTGCAGATTACAAACAATATGATTTCTCGAACTGCTTCACACAACAAGTTTGTTACAGACTCAAAAATGAATATTACAATGAAATGAGAAGCTATTGATTACTGTAAATCTTCTGCTTCTTTTATCAACAAGAAATGTTTACAAATGAAAACCAGAAGATAACTCGAATGTTAAAAGTATGTAGGCTGAACTTGACTGTTCTTCGAGTTGCAATACTGGACTTAAAATATTATGCAATGAATGGTTCCAGTGAGTATTTGAGAGCTTTTTGATGACAAAAAATAAGCGTTGTGAATCACTGATAGAAGAGAGGAGCAGAAGACTTCTTCATTTGAATTTTTCAGCCTTTTATACTCTTTGTCTTCAACAGTCAATAAATGTAGCCAGTAGAGATAAGCTCGTTTGCATATCTTCATAGTATCATAGCATTTAATGCTCCATTAATGCCATACAAAAGGTAAACTGCGCTCGTCAGGGCTAAATTGACTTATATTCCAAAGCGGGTAATCATCGTATCAAGCACTCTTCTCACTGTGCAATTTTACCCAAAATAGATATGATTTTGTCTCCTTAATTCAGGCTTTTATACGATTAAATCGTGACCGTTGATTTTCCTCAAATAATCCTTTATAACATCTGAGGATGTTCGAAGCTCAGATCTTTTTGATAGAGAAGTCTGAAATCCTTTCGTGAAGTGCTATAGATTCTCTTTTCCTTTTGCCATAATATCTGAAATATCGCCGTTTTTGATAGAGAAGTCTGAAATCCTTTCGTGAAGTGCTATAGATTCTCTTTTCCTTTTGCCATAATATCTGAAATATCGCCGTTACTTTGTCATGTCTGAAATGTTAACGACTTCTGAAAGTACACTGTTCCTAAGTCTGAATCAAACAATTCTGATAATCTCAAATCTGATGTACTCTGCTTGCTCTGTAACGATATCTGAAATTCTGATATCTGAAGTAACTTGAGTAGAGTCTGTTTATACTCTCAAATCTGAATAATATCACCTGAGTCAATATAACGGACTCTGTTACTGAAGATCTGAATCATGTCTGAATACTTTGCTCTAAAATCGATCTCTCACTGTATCTGATGAATCAAATCAGACTCCCCTCAAATCTGAAATACTGTTCCGATAACTGATAACACCGATTACTCAAATAACCCAATATCTTAAGACTTTAACTCTGAATGCCTCAACCCGATAACTGAATACATAGACTCGATATCTGATCAAAAAGGTCAACTCAGATGTCAATGCAACTTAACTCAGAACTCTCGAATCTGACATCTTCAATTCAATGGCATGACGTCACGGAATCTGAAATCTGTAATTATCTTGTCCTATGCGAATACTTACGATCAGTTCTCAATCTTATTTTGTTATCACCAAAACTTATAAATTTTATCTTAACACCTCTGGTTCTTCTGTTCATCGTCTGCATATATAGAGATATATGTTGTACCAGCTAGTTGATATTCTTTCCATTTTCGAAGAACTTGCCTTTATTTCTACCATAATTGCAAGAAAGGTACCGTTACGTCCAAAGATAGCATCCGGTAAATTTTCCAGTATTTAAGAATAATAATGATTTAACTTGATCTGACAGAATCACGCCCAATATGATATATGCATGTTCTGAGTTGTTTTCCATAGACGTGATCCGAAAGCTTGTAAGCTCTGAGATGTTAAGTGAAGTACTGTAGAATGCTCTTTGAGATCTGATCCCAACCTATCTGAGTTGTTCTTTGTTGAACTGATAAGATCACTACTGTTCTGAGTTTTATCTCTTCAAGCTCTAAGCTGTTATTCCTATATGCTCTAAACTGCAAACTGTTTTTGACCCCTGCGCTAGTCTCTGTACTGTTTCCGCTCTAAGCTATTTTCTTCTCTTGCTTAAGATGTAATTGTAACGCCCAGAAATCCTAATTACGTCGAAATGAGTGCATGACTAGGGGGAAAATTATTTTAGAAAATTATATGTTATTTTATGTGATTTAATGATAGTTTTATTATTTCATGGTATGCATGTTATGTTTTTAGTCTATTTGAGTTCCGGACGCGTGGACGAAACTAGAGACGATCGAGATGAAAATTTATTTAAACGTTTTAAGCCCTCATACTTTTAAGAACAAATTTATTATTTTAAGTAGAAATTTCCGAAAAATAAGGTTTCTATGCATTATTGCGAGGGGAACACGTTTTTCGCCTATACGGACTGTTTTTATGGTCTTTCCTACATTTTAAAAGTGAAGAGGCTTCATATGACGAAAATTAAAATTTTAAAGCCTATGTTTAGAGTTTATTCAACATTTTTAATTAGTGAGGGTTAGTATTGGAAAAACTCTTTTATTTCCTAATTAAATCCATGAGATGAGGTCTTTTTGGCACAACTCATTTTTCCCTCCACTCTATTTTCGAAAACCCTAATCTTCTCCCACTCTCCAAGCCACCTCACGTCACCCTCTCTCATTGAGCTCGAGATTTTCCAAGTTTTTGGTGTGAATTTCAAGGTTTGCTCCTCCCACCGCTTGTCCTCCGTCCCGATAACGTAGTGTCTGCATTATTCTCCAATTAAGGCATGTTATATCTCTTCTTTTCTCACCATTTATGCCATATTATTCTGTTTTTAATAATCAAATGCATGAACTGCATGTGATTTGTTTATATCTATGCGTCATGTTTGAGATTCATGCATGTTTCATCGTTTTCATTACATTTTTGATCCGTTTCTTGTGATGTATCGGTCATGGATGGTTATAAGGACTATGGATCCATTCTAGGTGGTCAAATGGTGGTCCAAGGTAGTAGTTTTGGGTGGCTCGGTGGCCTGAACAAGCCAAGGCCATCAAACTTGGCCTCTCGCTTGGTGCGACGCACGGAGCCACATTTGCTTGGTTCGTGCGAGCATTGGGGCTCGTGGCTTGAGCCGTGGCCTGGTCAGGTGGAATTGGCTGGACCTGGTGGTGGTCCAACCTGTAGGGATCCGGCCTATTTTAAGTTTGGTCCGATTTATTTTATTTCTGGATCGGGTATTTTATTTCAAAGTTTTAGGTCCAGTTTTAAGGGTATTGGGTCAACATTTTTAAAGTCAAATTTTAAAGTCAAACTTTTAATTATTTTATGTGTCAAATAATTTTATTAATTTAAAGTCAAAATTGGGGTTAAGGGGACTTTTTATTTATTCAAATTTTTAATGCTTGATTTTAAAGTAAATGAGTGAGCATTTTATAAATTTGTAAAGTTCAAATTTGAAGTAGTGGACCAAGTCATGTTTAGGTTAGATTGCATGTGTTTTTGAAATTCACGCATCATGAAGCTTTATGAAAATGCTAAGGCATGAAAGAAAAGAAAAATATTTTCAAGGGATTAAAGTGATGTGTGGCAAGTTTATGATGGGAGCTAGTTGGGATACCGGCCCGAGGATCCGCTGTTTTATGTGTTACGAGCTTATAGATCCATGTGATCACGACATGTGAGACCTGGATTTGTATTAAGGATTAATGGTTGAATTAATCGAGTTTTAGAGTTCATTTTGAATGTTGGGTTGCATTTTCGGGTCGAGAATCACATTTGGACCAATTCTGGAAATTTCGAGATTTTCGAATTTCGGGTGAAATCTGGTGGCAGATTTCATGACGTCAGCAGCGTGTGTTGTCGTCGTTTGGCTGACGTAAGCATTGCCGTTGAGAGATCTTTCGGTGAATCTGTTGGATTTGTATTAAGGATTAATGGTTGAATTAATCGAGTTTTAGAGTTCATTTTGAATGTTGGGTTGCATTTTCGGGTCGAGAATCACATTTGGACCAATTCTGGAAATTTCGAGATTTTCGAATTTCGGGTGAAATCTGGTGGCAGATTTCATGACGTCAGCAGCGTGTGTTGTCGTCGTTTGGCTGACGTAAGCATTGCCGTTGAGAGATCTTTCGGTGAATCTGTTGGCAGATTTGATGA
>KQ995319.1:79186-93063 GCA_001598015.1 Dorcoceras hygrometricum
TGTTCTCCCAGGAGGTTTTGTTGGATGGTGTGTTGCGGTTTGGTGAGCATGTCCTATTAGCGAACTTGATCCGTTTGATGCTTTGGGATTTCGATTGCATAGTTGGGATGGATGTGATGTCCAACTATAGGGCCTCCGTGGACTGCTTCCATGGGATTGTGCGCTTTAGGCCTTTGTCTGGCGAGAAGTGGGACTTCTACGGCCAGGATTCTAGATCAAAGATCCCGTTGGTCTCAGCGATGGAGATGTTCAGTTTGTTGTCTTTGGGGAATGCTGGCTTTATGATCTACGCTTTGGATGCGTCTTCTTCTTCCCATGTTCAGCTCAGTGACATTCCCGTGGTGCTACATTTCCCGGATGTGTTTCCGGAGGAGATTCCTGGTTTCCCTTCGGCGGGAGATAGACTTCAGCATAGAGTTGGTGCCTAGCACAGCTCCGATTTCACATGCCCCTTATCGTCTGGCGCCTGCGGAGTTGAGAGAACTCAAGGTGCAGTTAGATGATTTGCTGGAGAAAGGTTTTATTCGACCTAGTATGTCACCGTGGGGAGCGCCCATACTGTTTGTGAATAAGAAGGATGGCTCAATGCGGATGTGCATTGATTTTCGCCAGTTGAATAAAGCCACTGTGAAGAACAAGTACCCGTTGCCGAGAATCGATGATCTGTTTGACCAGTTGCAAGGTTCTGCGGTGTATTCAAAGATTGATCTTCGTTCCGGGTACCATCAGCTGAGAGTGAGGGATCAGGATGTCGCGAAGACTGCGTTTCGTATGAGGTACGGGCATTTTGAGTTTTTGGTTATGCCGTTTGGTTTGACTAATGCCCCTAAAGTCTTTATGGATTTGATGAACCGAGTTTTTCGCGAGTTTATCGATTAGTTTGTGATCGTGTTTATCGACGACATCTTAGTCTATTCGAAGACTCCTTTGGAGCACAAGGAGTATTTGAGGATTGTCCTTCAGACGCTGAGAGACCAACAGTTGTATGCAAAGTTTACCAAGTGTGAGTTCTTGTTGGATCCCGTCGTATTCTTGGGACATGTGATTTCAGCCGAGGGGATTTCGGTGGATCCTAGTAAGGTTGATGCTATTCTGAACTGGGAGCGTTCCATGAATATTTCCGAGATTCGCAGTTTCTTGGGTCTGGCTGGCTATTATCGTTGCTTCATTGAGGGATTCTCAAGTATAGCAAAGCCGATGACTCAACTGACTCAGATGGACAAGCGTTTTGTTTGGACTGAGCAGTGTGAGAATGCTTTTCAACTGCTCAAGGAAAATTTGACTACTGTGCCTGTGTTGGCTCTGCCGTCCGGTACAGGTGGATTCGTTGTTTGTTCTTACGCTTCGCTCAATGGATTGGGTTGCGTGTTGATGCAGAATGGTCTAGTCATTGAGTATGCCTCGTGGCAGTTGAAACCGCACGAGACTCGTTATCTAGTCCATGATTTCGAGTTAGCGGCGGTGGTCTTTGCGTTGAAGATCTGGTGTCACTAACTGTATGGCGAGCAGTTTGTGGTATACTCCGACCACAAAATTTTGCAGTATCTGTTTTCGCAGCCTGACTTGAACATGAGACAACGTCGGTGGATGGAGCTGCTAAAAGATTTCGATTGTGAGATTAAGTACCAGCCTGGGAAGTCGAACGTAGTGGCCGATGCTTTGAGCAGGAAGGCTAGTGAGATGCTTGCGTCGTTGTAAATCTCCAAGGATCAAGATAATCTTAACACTACGGGTTGGAGATTCTACCCGGCTGAGGATTGCGTTGTGGTTTCATCGTTCCAAGTGGAGCCACAGATTGTTTCTACCATTCGAGCAGCTCAGAAGACTGATCCGTCTATCCACGAGTTAAAATTGAAGGTCAGGGCTGGTGAACTTGAGGATTATTCTGTCTCTTTCGATGGTTGTTTGCGTTTCCGGGGTAGGTTGGTTGTGCCTAATTTGATTGAACTGAAGGAGGAGATCCTTCGGGAAGCGCATTGTAGCAGACATAGCGTTCATCCTGGTGCACGGAAGATGTACCATGCTTTGAAGCCGCAATTTTGGTGGCCTGGCCTAAAGAGGGACGTTGCTGGTTTTGTCACTCATTGTTTGAATTGTCAGATGGTTAAGGCCGAAAGGATGAGACCTGGTGGTCTGTTGCAGAGTTTGGAAGTGCCCCAATGGAATTGGGAGCATATTTCTATGGATTTCGTGACGCATCTGCCTCGTTCCAGCAGAGGATGCGATGCTATTTGGGTGGTTATAGACCGTCTGTCAAAGTCTGCATATTTTATTCCCTATGGAATTACCTTCTCGTTGAAGAACATGGCGAAGCTGTACGTTGATTTTGTTGTTAGACTGCATGGTGTACCCGTTTCGATCGTTTCCGACCAAGATCCGAGGTTTACATCCAGGTTTTGAAAGAGTTTTCAAACAGCTTTGGGTACCAGATTGGCTATAAGCACCACGTATCACCCCCAGACAGATGGCCAATCTGAGCGAACTATCCAGACGTTGGAGGATATGTTGCGAGCTGTTGTGTTGGAGGTAGCTGGCAAGACGCGTTTTCTTTGGTTGAGTTTTCGTACAATAACCTCTACCATGTGACGATTGGTATGGCGCCTTTTGAGGCTTTGTATGGTAGAAAGTGCAGATCGCCAGTATGTTGGGAAGAAGTGGGGGAGAAGAAGCTATCTGCCCCTGACTTTGTGCAGCAAATTAAAGATCATGTGGATCTTATTAGATAGCGAATGAAAGCTGCCCAGGATCGCCAAGCCAGTTATGAAAATAAGAGGCGTCGACCTCTTGAGTTTCAGGTTGGTGATCGTGTATTTCTCAAAGTTTCTCCATTTCGCAGTGTGATGCGCTTTGGACGCAAGGGAAAGTTAGCCCCTCGTTACGTCGGACCGTATGAGATTGTTGAGAGGATTGGCCCTTTAGCGTATCGGCTGTTGTTGCCACCAGAGTTGTCTTCTCTTCATGACGTCTTTCAAGTTTCCATGTTGAGGAAGTATGAGCTAGATCCGTCTCATGTGATTGGAACTGACGAGGTTGAGCTAGAACAGTCATTGAGCTATCAAGAATATCCTTTGCAAATCCTTGGCAGAAAAGAGAAACAGCTGAGAAATAAAACCATTCCGTTGGTAATGGTGCAGTGGAGCAAACATGGAAAGGAAGAAGCTACTTGGGAGCTGGAAGAAAAGATGCAGCGCGAGGGGCCGCATCTGTTTGAGTAGCTGTCGAGCTAAATTTCCATTAGTTTGTAGCTTTTGGTTGTATTTCTTCCCTAGTTTTTTTTTATATGTTTGCTCAGTTATCTTGAACTCTTGGCCTTGTATTGGGCGAGTTCTGTTTGTATTTTGTTGTTGCTGTGTTGTTGTGACAGAACTGTTGTTTGATTTCGGGGACGAAATCCTTTTTAGTGGGGGAGAAATGTGAGACCTGGATTTGTAATCAAGATTTAATTTTTGGCATGTATCGGTTTTTAGAGATTCTTGGTGGCTTAAGATCTCTGTTTGAATGTTTAAGTTGTGTTTTGGGTCGAATTCCTCACCTAGAGCAATTCTGGAAGTCTTCGTATTTTTAGTTTTTGTGGTAAGAGCTGGTTGTTTAGTGAAAACCAGTCGTAGCGTTTATTTGGCAACGTGAGAGATCTGGTAGTGCTTGAAATACCAGTCGCTGGTTTAGCGTATTTTGTATTGGGTTGGATACGGTGTCGTTTGAATAAGTTGGAGCGACGTCGTTTTGGTGGAGCGCTAGTGTGAGATTTGATCGCGCGTGTGTGTGTGCCTGTTGGTTGTTCAGTCAAAGCAGATGTCAACGCGGGTCAATGTCACTATAGCGCGAGAAGGAACGTCGTCGTTTGGATGTTGCGACTGGTTGTACAGCTGCGAGATATTGTGCGCTAGTGTAGCTTGCGACTGGTGGTGCGCTACTGTAGCTTGCAGCTTGTATTGCGCGAGAGTTATCAACCAGATTTGATGACGTCAGCGGTGCGACGCCGTTTTGATTAGTTGCAACGCTGCGTTTTATATGTTGCGGCTGGTACCAGCTTTTGGAGATTCCCACGATGTTTAAACCAGTCGTCTGGTTGTCCAGCTTTTGGTTGAGAACCATTCGTAGGTAGTGTTCTACGACGTCGTTTTGTTTAGCGTGGTTTGAGAATTCAGCAGTTGGTTCTTTGCACCTGCTGGTTTGTTGGTGCATGTTGGTTATGTCGGTGGATGATTTAACCAGCTTTTGCGAGATGTATTTAAGGAAGACTTGGTCTTCAATTTCGAGCACCAGATTCCATACTTAGCGAAATATTTTTCCCGATTGTGTTCTTCGCTTCGAACCCCAGGTTACTGTTCACCGTAGCTTTTCTCCGGCAATTCCCAACGTTTCCGGCCGTGGTTTGGTACGTTCGAGGTAGTGTTGGACTCCTCTTGCGAAGCTCTATCATTCCATACCACTTTTGGAGGCTGTGGTTGGCTATTTGAGGAACGCGAAGTTGCTTCCCGATTGTGCATTTTGTGGTGCAGGTAGAACTTCGTTCCCTTGTGATGAGATCTTGTTCCTAGCTTTGGTTTAAGCTTCCAGTAAGTTTTTTTGGTAGTAATTGCGTTGGTTGAGCGTGGCTCCCAGCCGTGAGCTTCTGTAATTTGCCGTGAGTTTCTGTGCAGCTTTTGAGATCTGTGTGTTGTGTATTTAGCAGGTTGCTATCCAGATCTCTCGGGCCTGTTTTGTAGTAATTGTTGCACAAAAGTATAAGGTACGGATCTGAGCTTGAAGTAGCTGGGAATTGGCGTGAGATTGAATGCTAGATGGCTGCTTATGCATTGATATGGATGTTGCTGTGTGTATATGTGATTGCTGTTGATTTTAGCTGCTATGTTTATGCATACACGCATTTCCCATATTGCATTCATATTTCAGTTGCAGCCATTGTTTCGTATCTTCTATTGCTGTTGTTGATTCTTACCAGGATGCGAGGGCGAGCGGCAATACCGCACTCTCATCTCCCTGCTGGGATCGTTAGCCACCATGCGCCAAGTGGTTAAATACCATAGTTCATGGGCGAGGCAACGGCAGGTTGAGTGATGCATCTGGTATTCGGGTGTAGTATCACGGCGAGTGGCTCATTACCACACTGTGAACACACCCCGTGGCCACTGTTGTTGCAGATTCTTGGAGCTGTGCTTGAGTTCCTTAGCTCCCTTGTTGGTCGAGCCTTCTGTTGATATCCGGTGTCTCATGCATAGCATCTGCATTTTATCTTATGCATTCTTTTAGCTATATCTGTTGCTCTCCTTATTGGGGTTTGACCCCATGTCCCTCTGGGGCTTGGTTTGTTTCCTTGTTTGTGTTGTTTTCAGGGAACCCATGTTTTACAGCTGGTCGTGGTTTTAACCCAGCTGGTGGTGCCCCAGGAGGTGGTTAGCGTGTCCCAGTTGCGTATAGCATATATATATATGTATCAGTTAGCCAGGGGATGCCCTGTGCTTTGTTATTGTATCCAGTAGTTGGAGTATGATACATGTTATGGTTGTTTTATGCTATACTGTTATTGTTGTTGTGATTTTCGTAAACTGGGTTTCTATTTTGAGTATCATGTTATTTTAAATTATATTGTTTTAAACCGTCAGGACAAAATCGAAAATTTTACCCGCTTTTTGATACCTTCCGCATGTGTTTGTATGATTTTACTTTGTTTAGAGCACGAGGCCTGACATCGGGTGTTATGCCCAATGTGCTAGGTGTATGCAAGGTTTTACAAAATTGTTTAGTAATATTATTAATATCATTTTAAAGTGGGCTTAGTTTATGGTCCGTTTCAACCCCTTTTAATGTATCCCTATTTGTTATGGATATTTAAATGTAAATATTAGGTTTAGAAAGAGATAATTTTTGGAGATATATATATATCTTGTTGAATCCGCAATTGAATCCGCAAACATTTTAAATATGATTTGAAATTAATGAGTCCAAATTTAAAAAATAAAATCCCTCAATTTAAATGTTATTAAAATTTATTTCAAAATTAAAGTTTCATGATTAAATTAAAAAACTTAGTTAAATGATAATTAGGATGTCATGTGAAAAATGTAATCTAAGATAGTTCTTCAATGACAGGCTTAAAAATGGCTTGTACTGGCTGGGCTCACTGAAAGGCGTTGCCTTGTCTTAGAAAGTTGTGTTTTAAGAGTGCCTTAGCACATGCAATGACTTGAAATCACTTTTAGAGAATGTTAGTCCATAGCTCCTAAATCGATCATAAACCAAAGATTATTCAATGAGATAATGAATCTAAGAGAATTAAAATATTTTTTAATATTTCCTACCTTTCATTAACATAGGATGAACATTCATAAGATGTATATCCGGACAGAAAAGCTTACGACATAACAGAACAGCTCAGAGCGTATTGATCAGCTAAGAGTGGGAAGATTAGATCAGAACGATGTATAGAAGCTCATAGTATGTCAAACAGTTTACGGCAATGCATATCGGCTCGGAGAAAGTAGAAAACAGTGTACATCGTAGCTACTCAGCTCAGGATGATGCAGATCAGCTTAGAACAAATCGAACAGATCAGAGAAGTCATTTTCATCTTAGAGCATGGAGATTAGCTTAGAGAGTCACGATTCAGTTCATAACAAGCACATCAGCTTAGTGCATCAATTTTCAGTTCAGAGTAAAGCTTCAAGATCGGAACAATGTTTTAGTTCAGCAATCAGCTTAGAGAAGATTCAGATTGGATCTTCGTGTATAGAACAACTTACAGCAGCCTACGGGTATGTACAGCTTAGACAGTACATTAAACAGCTTACAACTTAAACAAGCGTAGTAAACTGCTTAGAGCAGAAACGGCACAGAGACCAGCTTAGGGCTCAAAACAGTTTTCAGTTTAGAGCATATAAGAATAACATCTCAGAGCTTGAAGAGATAAGTCTCAGAACAGTTGTGATCTTATCAGTTCAACAGAGAACAGCTCAGACAGGTTTGGATCAGATCTCAAAGAGTAGTCTACAGTAATTCACGTAACAGCTCAGAGCTTACAAGCTATCAGATCACGTCTACAGAAAAACATCTCAGAACATGCATATATCATTTTTGACGTGATTCTGTCAGATCAAGTTAAATGGGTCTTATGCTTAATTACTGGCAAAATTTACCGGATGCTATCTTTGGACTCAACGGTACCTTTCTTGTGATCATTGAAGAAAGAAAGGCAAGTTCTTCGAAAATGGAAAAAATATCAACAAGTCGTACAACATATATATTTGTCGATCGATAGAGGTGGAAATCTCTATATATACAGACGATGAACAGAAGAACCACATGACTTGTGTAAGAAATGATTTTTGAAATCAACGAACGACGAGACTATCTCTTGAATCAATTACAAATATCTTCGATTCCACAGAATTCTGAAAACATTTTCAAACTACATACTGTTACTCTGAAGAATTCACGTCGCTCAAACTCTCACTGTTCATCATCATCTTCATTACAACCTACACTAAAAAGCCTTACATTTATTCATTCGTGTTGTAACCACTACGTGGTATTGTGTATTGATCGTAAATAAAAAACAGAGAGTATAGAAAGCGTGAAAGCTTAAACAACTTAGAAGCTGTTGTTGTATTTGCAGAACAGATTACACTTTTGTTTCTGTAGTGTTGCTTGGAGTTCTTGCGGCTTGCGGGCTGTCGGATCGGGTTGCAACAGGAGCTGTTGGAATCAAATCTTCTAGTGGAATCCTTCCTGTGCAAGGAGGAAGGGGATACATAGGAGTTTAAGCTCCGAACATCCATAAAAAAACTCTTGTCCATTTTACTTTTACAACATTTATTTACTGCGTACAGCTTTTGTTGTTTATATATTTGTTCACTGTTCAATCTGGTTCATTACGTACATTTTTTTGTTACCCGAGAGAACAACAGCATACTGAGATTCCCCTAAGCTGGTAACTCAGCTTAGAGGCAGCCAAAAGTTTTAAAATCTGTTTGAAAATATTTTTTCAGAAAATCTGTGAAGGAGTTCATTCAACCCCCCCTTTCGAACTCCCGAGCTATATTTAAACTGTATTTTTGATCCAACAAGTGATATCAGAGCTCGGTTATCTCAGTATCTGAACAGATTTTGTCTATCTGCAATTATAAATTATGTCGATCTCTCACAATAAAATTCCTATATTTTCCAAGGAGGAATACGACGTCTGGAAGATCAGGATGCAAGCTCACCTGGAGGCTCAAGATGACGATATATGTTTCGTTATCACATATGGCCCCATAATGATTATGAAGCGAAACACTGGTATGGCCATATCCTCCGGTGTAGCTCAATGGGTTGAAAAGCCTAGATTGGAATGGACGTCAGAATAGAAAAAGAAAGCTAGCTTGGACAACGTGGAAAAACACATTCTGTACAAGACGTTGGACAACAATATGTTCAGCAAAATCCAGACTTATGTCATGGCCAAAGAAATTTGGGAGAAGCTGATCCAGATCTAAGAAACAAATGATGAAACTAAAGAAAACAAGCTCACTGTGGTCCTGCAGAAATTTGAGTACATGAAGATGAAATCTGGTGAAAAAATGACCGAGTTCGATGAAAGATTCAGCTCTATTATTTTAGAGCTTACCGTATTAGGCAACGAATACAACAACAATGAGTAGGCGCTGAAAGTCATGAGATCCCTTCCCAAGGAGTGGGATATAAAGACTAAGGCTATGAGGGAATTGAAGGACATCAACAAGATGGAACTCCATGATATGTTTGCAAACTTGAAAGAATATGAATTAGAATTGGAGAATAGATCAGAAGGACCTTCCATGTCCCATCCCACTCAAGCATTAGCTGTAACTGATGAAAATCCACAGAAGATAGATGAACAGATCAGCATCGATGCTATGTTCCTATTTGTTAAGAAGTTTGGGAAAATCATGAGAAGAACTCAATCACCCTCATTTTCAATTAAAACACATAAATCTGAACAGAATACTACTAATGGTATGAAATGTTTCGAATGTGGCAGGCCTAGACATTTTGCAGCAGACTGCACAAAATCAAAACAGGATGATAAGAGAAATTCAGATTGCATACGACACCGCACGGATAAGAAGCCATACATCAAAAAAAGCAAAATCAAGTGGGCTAATTCTGATTCAGATGAGAGAACTTCAAGCAGTTCATCAAGTGACTATGAAGAGGATGGACATTGTCTGATGGCTGATGACGCTGACGAGGTATTTGATATCTCTAATAGTATGTTTACACGAGAAAACCTTGTTAATGCTCTTAACGAAATGGTCTATGAGTACAAGAAGCTATCTCGGACGTTCGAGGATATTCTGACAACGAATGAATGAAAGATAAGTCAGATGATGCAAGATGTTTACAGCTTGAAGATTCAGACAGTCTAAACACTGAGTTAAGTAAGCTGAAAATAGAGAATGAATCATTGAGATCAAAGTACAATGAGCTCACGTCTGAAAATAATAGGCTAAATCCGGTGATGAGCTCTTGGACAAAATCTTCTATTTCATTAGGAAAAGTGAACGAGGTTCAGAAGCCATTTAATTATAGATTTGGACTGGGATTCATCTCAGTAGAAATCAGCTCTAGTGATACCAGCACTCAATCATATCTGACAGATGACAATGAAGCGGTGCCAAGCATCCGGCCACCATGCGCAACATCATCGCGCGAAGCGCGGCAAGCGCGCTGCTATCGCGCGCGCACATGCGCGCGGGGAGGGGCTCCGCCGCGCATGCCGAGATCCAAAAGTTTTTTTTGTGCTTCTTCGATTCTGAAAATATGAGATTTGATACAATATGGAAACAATTGTATTGAAGGATCCGAGCCATAGCTCTGATACCAATGTTTGGGAACCGTGGCGGATCCGGATCCCGTCTCCCGGCGAGGAAGCGGAAGAATAAAATTAGGCCGGGAAACGTTCAATACAATTAAAAACTACTGCAAACTATGAACCATTCATAGGCCGTTTAGTCAGTTACCTTGCTGGCAACTTGCGCCTGGCTCCAACCGGAATTACAAGAAGACCGGCTCTTCACGGTAGACGGCTGTAGATTCATCAATCAGGTCCACGACCGGAAGGGAGACTCCTTCGTCAGCCTGCACTAGAAGGCCTGACGAGATCAGCACGGACGGATTCTCCTCGAAAAGTTTGCCGGAACAAATTCTGGCGAGGGCCGGCGGCGGCGTGGAGGCCGACGGCGGCGGCGGCGGCTAGTGAGGAAGGGGAGGTGGCCGAATAGGAGCTAGGGTTAGGGTTGTATTGTTATGAGTTGTTACATGTTAATAATGAAGCCCTAAATCCCTTTTAATAAGATAAGTAATGGACTTGGACCGGCCCATCGCGCCCGGGTCCAAATGACGATATCCATCACTGTGACTTCATTACAACTCCGATCGCCGATCAGATCGGACCGATAGATTCAGTTTCAAAAACTGAATACTATGATCTGAAAAACCATTTTTTAGAACCCCAATGCAAAATGACCGTTTTGCCCCTCAACAGCGGGAAATCACGATTTGACCCCTGTTGACTTTTAGGAAGTCGCACTCCCCAAAATCCTCCTCCTATGCTCAACACATTGAGCTCAGTATCCGTGTGGGAATCTCGAATCCAGTACTTGTGTGACCCTCAATGGTTCAGGGATACAGCTAGCCGTGGGCCCACAACCATTGTGGCTCCGGAATCACAATTCCGGACTTGCCCATCGGATCATGGTAAGAGCGTCTAGCAACATCGCTCCATGATCCCCTAGGTATCACTGATAGTGCCTGCAAGAACCAGTTGGTCGTGGTTAGCGTACAGTATGGTCCTTTCAATCCATATATCCCGATCAGATCAACGACCATTGGTAAATCGAGAGTCGCTATAGATCCGATAGCTATGCATACATCTTGGAGATCGAATAGTGACATCGCGAGTATAACTAGGTAAACCCATTTACCTAAAACACTTGTAGTACTCTGGCCAGAGATTTATACACTATTATCCCCTCAGAAAGCATAGGATATCCACGCATGTCTGCGAGGGGTGAATCCTCGACAACGATGCATCGACTCCTACATGCATCGGGGTCTCACCCAATCCCGCCGCCTAATGATCCCAAGTGAGTCGGCAAACGGGTCAAAGTGAGACGCCTATCATGTAGAGTCTCAATGACGTTTCGAGTCGTGAGGACTAATCAGTACAACCAAGACCTCGGACTTATCCACTCGACAAATGGTAACCACTTGGAATGTCCGAACGAGGGTAGTTCGATAGATCACCAGGTCACTATCTATCTGCATGCTCAGAACATCACAATGTTCCCTACCAATGAAACATGGTACTTTGCATCGCAGATACTAGTCTCGAGCTCGGGCGGCCTTATCCTCATTTTGACGGCCCAATCGACTAGGAACTAATTCAGAATACACTGTGACTATTAGATGTGTTACATGATAGCCGTCATACCCACTATCACATCTAACATACACTATAGTGCATTCTAGGTCTTTACTCAACGCAATTGTTAATCATCATACAACACAATGAAAGTAAAGAATGCCATAAATAAAATGCGAATATCATATATAAAGATCGTTTCATACAAGAGTCTATGAACCCACACACCACAAGTTGGCTAGTTGGGCATCTACTCTACCAGAGTACACCCGGATGTCATATATGAAGACAATCACAAAATGATCTATGTACTCACTAAAGACGGGATTCATCAAACCCATGAAGACAGCAGGAGCATTTGTCAATACAAAAGGCATCACCAGAAACTCATAGTGCCCGTATCTCGTCCTGAACGCCGTCTTCGACACATCAGCGTCTCTAATCCGCAACTGATGATAACCAGATCGCAGATCAATGTTCGAGTACACTACCGATCCCTGCAGCTGATCAAATAGGTCATCAATTCTCGGCAAAGGATAATTGTTCTTGATTGTCGCTTTATTCAACTGCCGAAAATTTACACACATCCTCATAGATCCATCATTCTTCTTCATAAAAAACGAATCAGATCTCCCGAAGGCGACATACTCTGTCTTATGAAGCCATTCTCCAAAGATCCTGCAATTGATCCTTAAGCTCTTTCAGCTCAGCTAGCGCCAATCGATACGGAGCTATAGAAATCAGGGATGTTCTTGGCACCAACTCTATACTGCAGTCAATCTCTCACCTCGGAGGGAATCCTGGAATGTCATCTGGGAACACGTCTGGGAACTCTCGAGCAATAGGGACGTCACTCAGCCCTACTCTCGATTCATGGGAAATATCCAAGGCATAGATCATAATGTTGGGGTAGCCGCGGCGGATCCGGATCACGACCTCCCGGAAGGCAGCGGAAGAATAAAAAACAATACCGGGAGACGATCAATACAATAAATTACAAACATGCTATGACATTCATAGGGCGTTTAAGATTGCTACCTTGCTGGCAACTCGTGCCTGGCTCCGACCAGTTTCTCGAGGAAACCGGCACTTCACGGTAGGCCACGACCAGAAACGAGATTCCTTCGTCAGCCTACACTAGAAGGCCTGACGAGATCGGCGTGGACGGATTCTCCTCGTCAAGATTGGCCGGAACAATTTTCCGGCGGCGGCGGTGGCTTATGAGAGGAGGGAAGGGGCGCCGGCCTTGATGATTAGGGTTAGGGTTTGTGTAGTAGTCATATTTCATAATGAAGCTTAAGTCTAATTAAATAGACTTGGTGATGGATTTGGATCCGGCCCAACGGGCCCGGGTCCAACGGATGAACATTCAGTTCATCTCCATCACCGAGACTTCATCGTAACTCCGATCGCCGATCAGATCGGACCGATCGACTCAGTTTCCAAAACTGAATGCTATGATCTGAAAAACCATTTTTCAGAACCCCAGTGCAAAATGACCGTTTTGCCCCTCAACGTCGGGAAATCTCGATTTGACCTCCGTTGACTTTTAGGAAGTCGCACTCCCCAAAATCCTCTTCTCATGCTCAACACATTGAGCTGAGTATCCGTGCGGGAATCTCAAATCCAGTACTTGTGTGACCCTCAATGGTTCAGGGATACAGCTAGCCGTGGGCCCACAACCATTGTGGCTCCGGAATCACAATTCCGGACCTGCCCAACGGATCATGGTAAAAGCGTCTAGCAACATCGCCCCATGATCCCCTAGGTATCACTGATAGTGCCTGCAAGAACCAGTTGGTCGTGGTTAGCGTACAGTACGGTCCTTTCAATCCATATATCCCGATCAGATCAATGACCATTGGTAAATCGAGAGTTGCTATAGATCCGATAGCTATGCATACATCTCGGAGATCGAATAGTGACATCGCGAGTGTAACTAGGTAAACACATTTACCTACAACACTTCTAGTACTCTGGCCAGAGATTTATACACTATTATCCCCTCAGATAGCATAGGATATCCACGCATGTCTGCGAGCGGTGAATCCTCGACAACGATGCATCGACTCCTACATGCATCGGGGTCTCACCCAATCCCGACGCCTTATGAACCCAAGTGAGTCGGCAAACGGGTCAAAGTGAGACGCCTATCATGTAGAGTCTCAATGACGTTTCGAGTCGTGAGGACTAATCAGTACAACCAAGACCTCGGACTTATCTACTCGACAAATGGTAACCACTTGGAATGTTCGAACGAGGGTAGTTCGATAGATCACGAGGTCACTATCTATCTGCATGCTCAGAACATCACATTGTTCCCTACCAATGAAAATGGTACTTCGCATCGCAGATACTAGTCTCTAGCTCTGGCGGCCTTATCCTCATTTTGACGGCCCAATCGACTAGGAACATGTTCAGAATACACAGTGACTATTAGATGTGTTTCATGATAGCCGTCATACCCACTATCACATCTAACATACACTAT
>KQ995319.1:98191-117387 GCA_001598015.1 Dorcoceras hygrometricum
TCCACCGTCTTCGGATGTCCTCCCACTAAATCTAAGTAATTTACATTTAAATATACCATGACATACAAGGGATACATTTATCAAGGGGTGGGAACGGGCCACAAACAGGCCCACTTTAAATGATAATCAAAATATTAATATAACCGAATCACAAAAACCTATCGCATACACCTAACAAATTGGGCACGGCTCTCGATCATCCCAATCATGCAGATAATCTAATTAACATGCATAAATAAAATAATTCTATTATTTATCGCAAAATCATATTTTAAACATAAAATCGCATTTTATAATAAAATCGTATTTTGTCGATAAAATCAAATTTTAATCAACAAAATCATATTTCATTACAAAATCATATTTTATAATTAAAATCACATTTTGCTAATTTTAATTATATCATATTGGGCTTAAAACAATTTTAGGCCTAAAAATCTCAAAATTTCAAAATCGACCAAAACGGTCCCGATATCGAATATCGGCCCGAAAACTTTACGGGCTGCCCGGGACAGGCCCGAACAAAACCCTAGAAGAACTCAGCCGTCACGATATCGCCGTAGCTTCCCCGGAGCGGCGGCCACCGGCAGCGGTGCCAAACGAAATTTTCGCACGGCAGTCGCGCGCAAGGAGCGGCGCTCAGCGCACATCGGCCGGCCAGCAGCGGCGCACTTCATGCGCCATCGTCGCCAAACAGCGCCCAGCAAGCTTCGCCCGAGCAGCCCTCCCCGTGCGACCAGCGCCCGATCTCCTCGCGGGAAGCGGCGCCAAGCGTCGCCCAACGTCGCGCAACCAAGCGCGGCCAGCGCGCTGGTTTTCGTGTGCGGCGGCCGAGGCGCGCGACAAGCGCAGCGGCTGATCTCCAAGCGCGACGGGCGAGCTTGGCGCATCCATGCGAAAACGTCGACCAGCCTTGACGCAAAACTGCGCAACACTTGCGCAAAAGAGTGGCATCGTTGGCCGGCCATTGCGCGTCAAGCGCGCGGCCGTTTGCGCATGGGCGTGCGAGGAGGGGCGCCGCCATGCGCGGCGGCGCCGTGGCTTTTTCTTGAAATTTTATTTCGTTCGATCTGCAATTCGAGACATTAGATACAATAAGGCAGCAATGTATTGATCAGATCCGAAAACCTTGGCTCTGATACCACTGTTGGGGTAGCCGCGGCGGATCCGGATCATGCCTCCCGGTGAGGCAGTGGAAGAATAAAAAACAATACCGGGAGACGATCAATACAATAAATTACAAACATGCTATGACATTCATAGGGCGTTTAAGATTTCTACCTTGCTGGCAACTCGTGCCTGGCTCCGACCAGTTTCTCGAGGAAACCGGCACTTCACGGTAGGCGGCGGTAGATAACGTCAATCAGGTCCATGACCAGACACGGGATTCCTTCGTCAGCCTGCACTAGAAGGCCTGACGAGATCGGCGCGGACGGATTCTTCTCGTAAAAGTTTGGTCGGAACAATTTTCCGGCGGCACGTGGCGGCGGCGGCGGCGGCGGCGGCTTATGAGAGGAGGGAAGGGGCGGCGGCCTTGATGATTAGGGTTAGGGTTTGTGTAGTAGTCATATGTCATAATGAAACTTAAGTCTAATGGTGGGATTTGGATCCGGCCCAACGGGCCCGGGTCCAACGGATGAACATTCAGTTCATCTCCATCACGGAGACTTCATCGTAACTCCGATCGCCAATCAGATCGGACCGATCGACTCAGTTTCCAAAACTAAATGCTATGACCTGAAAAACCATTTTTCAGAACCCCAGTGCAAAATGACCGTTTTGCCCCTCAACGTCGGGAAATCTCGATTTGACCTCCGTTGACTTTTAGGAAGTCGCAATCCACAAAATCCTCTTCTCATGCTCAACACATTGAGCTGAGTATCCTTGCGGGAATCTCGAATCCAGTACTTGTGTGACCCTCAATGGTTCAGGGATACAGCTAGCCGTGGGCCCACAACCATTGTGGCTTCGGAATCACAATTCTGGACCTGCCCAACGGATCATGATAAAAGCGTCTAGCAACATCGCCCCATGATCCCCTAGGTATCACTGATAGTGCCTGCAAGAACCAGTTGGTCGTGGTTAGCGTACAGTACGGTCCTTTCAATCCATATATCCCGATCAGATCAACGACCATTGGTAAATCGAGAGTCGCTATAGATCCTATAGCTATGCATACATCATTGAGATCGAATAGTGACATCACGAGTGTAACTAGGTAAACACATTTACCTAAAACACTTCTAGTACTCTGGCCAGAGATTTATACACTATTATCCCCTCAGATAGCTTAGGATATCCACGCATGTCTGCGAGCGGTGAATCCTCGACAACGAACATCGACTCCTACATGCATCGGGGTCTCACCCAATCCCGACGCCTTATGACCCCAAGTGAGTCGGCAAACGGGTCAAAGTGAGACGCCTATCATGTAGAGTCTCAATGACGTTTCGAGTCGTGAGTACTAATCAGTACAACCAAGACCTCGGACTTATCCACTCGATAAATGGTAACCACTTGGAAAGTCCGAACGAGGGTAGTTCGATAGATCACGAGGTCACTATCTATCTGCATGCTCAGAACATCACAATGTTCCCTACCAATGAAACATGGTATTTCGCATCGCAGATACTAGTCTCTAGCTCGGCCGGCCTTATCCTCATTTTGACGGCCCAATCGACTAGGAACATGTTCAGAATACACAGTGACTATTAGATGTGTTTCATGATAGCCGTCATACCCACTATCACATCTAACATACACTTTAGTGCATTCTAGGTCTTTACTCAACGCAATTGTTAATCATCATACAACACAATGAAAGTAAAGAATGCCATATATGTAAATGCGAATATCATATATAAAGATTGTCATATACAAGAGTCTATAAACCCACACGCCACAAGTTGGCTAGTTGGGCATCTACTCTAACACATAAACCCTGAATTCTCCAGCGACAACAGGCTGAACATCTCCATGGCAGACACTAATGGGATCTTCGATCGCGATCAGCATCGTAGAAATCCCACTTTCTCCACAACTTGAGGTCTGAACCTCACCACACCATGGAAATAATCTACTGTCGCTCTATAACTAAACAACACGTCCATACCCAAGATACAATCAAAATCTCTAATCTCCAAAAAAATCAAATTAGTCACCAGCACATGCTCATCAAATCTAATCACACAATCCACAACCACCTCACGGGACATCAACCACATACCAGCAGGAGTAGATACAGACACAACATCACAGACTAGGGTAACACTCAACCCACACTCATGCACAAACAAATCAGATATGAAGGAGTGTGATGCTCCTGTATCAAATAAAACTCGTGCAGGAAAATCAAAAGTAGCACAAGTACCTGCAATCACTCCTTCTGGCCTATCTTTAGCTTGCTCTCTGGTCAAGGCATTCACCTAAGCTTGCTGCGGTCCCGGAAACTGAGGTCTAGAAGATCCTCCGAACCTAGATGGTTTTAGTGGTTGGAAACCTGATCGTTGGGTCTGAGCAAAAGGTTGCGGTGTCTGCGAAGAACCACCAGCTGAACCTTGCTGCGATTGACCCGAAGATTGTCCTCCAGTTGGACACACTCTAGCAAAAGACCCTGAACTCCACGACACTGCGAAGTCATATGGCGACCTCCACACTGTCCACAAATCACTCCTCCTCCGGAGCCACTGCCACCAGAACTAACAGAACCGGAAGAACTCGAGTTCGATCATCTCCTAAACTTTTTCCCTCAAGGCTTCAACGTATGACGATTCGACTTCTGCGGCACCTGAGGAGATTAGAAGGAAGGCATGACTTCTGGCACAGGTTGGAAACTTCGTCCAGTTGTCGGCTGAACTAGATTCTGTGCTTCCATCAGACTCTCCTCAATATCCACCGCTCTATCCATGGCCTCAACATAAGTCAAAGGGGAACCAGCTAACACCATGCGGAACAACTCGGGCCTCAACTGTCAGGCCTCGTGCTCATATCAGAGTAAAAACACACAAACACATGCGGAAGCTATCAAAAGCGGGTAAAATTTTCACTTTTGGCCTGACGGTTTAAAACGATATAATTTAAAATATCACGATACTCAAAATAGAATCCCAGTTTACGAAAACCACCACAACAATAACAGTATAGCATAAAACAAGTATCAAACTCCAACAAAAAATACACCAACGAAGCACAGGGCATCCCCCTGGCTAAAAATACTGATACATATAAATATGCTATACGCCACTGGGATACTCTAACCACCTCCTGGGGCACCACCAGCTGGATTAAAACCATGACCAGCTGTAAAACCTGGGTTCCCTGAAAACAACACAACAAGGAAAACAACCAAGCCCCAGAGGGACATGGGGTCAAACCCCAGTACGGAGAGCAACTATAAAACAGCAGTAAACAGCAAGAATAAAATGCAGATGCTATGCATGAGAAAGGAAACAACAGCTCAACGGGATCTGCAACAGAATAGCCACGGTGAGTGTAGGACATGTGGGTGCTACCCACTCACCCATACTCGCCCACCCTTACCAGATGCATCAACAATCCAACCTATGAACTGTGGTAGCTAGCCACTCAGCGCATAGGGGAAATGAGAGTGCGGAAAAACCGCTCGCCCTCGCATCCTGGCAAGAACAAAACAATAACAACGAAGCAATGGCTGCAACGACTGAAATGGAATGTCATGCGTGTATGCAACATGCTGTAATACAATCATATAAATATATGCAACACAACAATAAAACACAATAGCATACACAGTCCTCAACCAGGACAACAATCAGGCACGGCCATTCCATACACCAGCAACTACACTTCATCCAAGCCAGAAACACGCTGGTTTATAAGCTCAAATCCGTACCTTAATTCCTAGCACAATTACCACAAAGGGATCCCGAGAAATCTGGTTAAAAACCTGCTAAACAATGAAGCATAATTCTCAGGGATTCTATCAAAGGCTCACGGCTGGGAGCCACGCTCAACCAGCAACAATTCAACCCATACAACTAAACATGAAGCTTAAACAAAGGCTAATACTAAGATCTCATCAACAATTCGAAGTTCTACCTCGACGACGTAACACACGGCCGAAGACAGCAACTTCGCGATCTCGCTCTAGCCAAACACAGCCTCCAAGAATGGTATCACTCGAAAGAGCTCTTCGTGAGGAGTCCAATGCTACCTCGAACGTCCAAAACAACAGTTGGAAACGACGAGAATCACCGGATAAAATCAACGTTGAACAGTACTAGGGTTCGAAGAATAGAGGTCGACAATCTAGAGAATTTACTAAGTATGGGAACTGATATCTCAAATCGAAGACCAAGTCTTCCTTAAATAAATCTCGCGACTGCTGAAATCTGGTTAAAAATGTCCCCCGAAAAAACCAGCAGTTGCTCTTCAAAATCCTCAAAAACTGGACAACCCAACGACTGGTTCTCAAATCTAAAGGCTGGATTGTATAACACTCAAAAGCTGATACCAGACACTAAAACGACGACGCATAGCCTACGTCATCCAGTTGCTAGTTCTCGTGCAAAACAACCAGACGCAAGCTACAGTAAACCAGATGCAACAACTCCTCGCAGCTGGTACCAGGCGCAATAACCAAAACGGCGTCGCTCCAACTAATCAAAACGCTATCGTTTTGCCCTCAACAAACAAAACAAAGCAACGGATGGTTACAAACACGCTACCAGCTTTCACTTAACACAACGCATCCAGATTTCACTAAAACGACGGCGTTTAGAAATCTCGCGCTACTAAAACACGCTACGACTGGATTTCACCAAATCGACCAGCTTTTACCATGAAACCAGCTCCCACAACAAAACCAGATTTCACCACAAAATACCAAAAATACGAAAACTTCCAGAGATGCTCTAAAACCCGATACATTCCAACAAATTATCTCTTATACAAATTCAGGTCTCACATTTCTCCCCCACTAAAAAGGATTTCGTCCTCGAAATCGAAAAGCAATCTGGCCCAAGACATGGCCAAGAGTTCAAGATAACTGAGCAAACAATTAACAACAACTAGGGAAGAATACAATCAAAAGCTACAAACTACTGGAAATTTAGCTCAACAGTTACTCAAACAGATGTGGCCACTCGCGCTGCATCTTTTCTTCCAGCTCCCAAGTAGCCTCTTCCCTTCCATGTTTGCTCCACTGCACCATTACCAACGGAATGGTCTTATTTCTCAGCTGTTTCTCTTTTCTACCAAGGATCTGCAAGGGATATTCCTGATAGCTCAACGACTAATCTAGCTCAACTTCGTCAGTTCCAAGGACATGAGACGGATCTGGCTCATACTTCCTCAACATGGAAACATGAAAGACGTCATGTATAGAGGACAACTCTGGCGGCAACAACAGCCGATACGCTAAAGGGCCAATCCTCTCAACAATCTCATAAGGTCCAACGTAACGAGGGGCTAACTTTCCCTTGCGTCCAAAGCGCATGACACTGCGAAATGGAGAAACTTTGAGAAATACACGATCACCAACCTGAAACTCTGGAGGTCGACGCCTCTTATTCGCATAACTCTGGAGGTCGACGCCTGAAACTCTGGAGGTCGATGCCTCTTATTCGCATAACTGGCTTGGAGATCCTGGGCAGCCTTCATCCGCTGTCTAATAAGATCCACATGATCTTTCATTAGCTGTACAAAGTCAGGGGCAGATAGCTGCTTCTCCCCCACTTCTTCCCAACACACTGGCGATCTGCACTTTCTGCCATACAAAGCCTCAAAAGGCGCCATACCAATCGTCACTTGGTAGCTGTTATTATACGAAAACTCAACTAAAGACAACGCGTCTTGCCAGTTATCTCCGAAATCCAACACAACAGCTCGCAACATATCCTCCAACGTCTGGATAGTTCGCTCAGATTGGCCATCTGTCTGGGGGTGATATGCGGTGCTCATCGCCAATTTAGTACCCAAAGCTGTTTGCAAACTCTTCTAAAACCTGGAAGTAAACCTCGGATCTCGGTCGAAACATCGAAACAGGCACACCGTGCAGTCTAACAACAAAATCAACGTACAGCTTCGTCCATAGCAATGTGCTCCCAATTCCATTCGGGGCACTTCCAAACTCTAGCAACAGACCACCAGGTCTCATCCTTTTGGCCTTAACCATCTGACAATTCAAACAACGAGAACAAAACCAGCAACGTCACTCTTTAGGCCAGCCCACCAAAAGTGCGGCTTCAAAGCATGGTACATCTTACCGTGCACCAGGATGAACACCATGTCTGCTACAATGTGCTTCCCGAAGGATCTCCTCCTTCAAATCAATCAAATTGGGCACAACCAACCTGTCCCAAAAACACAAACAACCATCGGAAGAGACAGAATAATCCTCAAGTTCGCCAGCCCTGACCTTCAAGTTCAACTCGTGGATAGACGGATCAGTCCTCTGAGCTGCTCGAATAGTCGAAACAATCTGTGGCTCCACTTGGAAAGATGAAACCACAACGCAATCCTCAGCCGGTAGAATCTCCAACCCGTAGTGTTAATATGCTCCTGATCCTTAGAGATGTACAACGACGCAAGCATCTCACTAGCCTTCCTGCTCAAAGCATCGGCCACTACGTTCGACTATCCAGGCTGGTACTTAATCTCACAATCAAAGTCCTTTAGCAGCTCCATCCACCGACGTTGTCTCATGTTCAAGTCAGGCTGCGAAAATAGATACTACAAACTTTTGTGGTCGGAGTACACCACAAACTGCTCGCCATACAGGTAGTGACGTGTTGGTGCAGTGTTGGATCCGGATCCCGTTTCCCGTGGGCGCAGCGGAAGTTTAAAAATTGCCCCGGAATTCGTTCAATACATATAAATCAAATCATAAAACATACATAGGATGTTTTATCGAATGTCACCTAGCTGGCGTCTAGGCGCCTGGCTCCAACCAAACTCACAGGGAATCTGGCTCTTCAAGGTAGGCGGCGGAAGATCCTCCTTAATCAGGTCCACGACCGGAACCACGAGTCCTTCGTCAGCCTGCACTAGAAGGCCTGACGAATTTGGCAAGAATGGAATCTCCTCGTCACGCTGATCGGAACAAGTCCGATCACACGATCAACGGCGGCGGCGCGGCGGTGGAGGGGCGGCGACCGTGAGGTTGGGAGGAGAGGGGGGCGGCGCACACTCTAGGTCTAGGGTTATGTGAGTGTAAGTTGTGTTTTGTTCTAGCCCTATACCAAGTCTAGTATTTAAATCATGCATGGGCTTGAACCGACCCAATGGACTTGGGGGTCAATCCCATGCCATATGAACATTCGGTTCATTTAAATCACCGTGGTTTCATCATAATCCCGATCTTCGACCAGATCGGACCAATCAACACAATTTCCAAAACTGAGTATTATGATGCGAAAACAATTTATCAGACTACCTAGTCCAAAATTACAGTTTAGCCCCTCAACTTTGGGAAATCGCAATTTGACCCCTATTGACTTTTAGGAAGTCGTACTCCATAAAATCTTCCTCCTATGCTCAACACATTGAGCTCAGTTTCCGTACGGGAATCGTGAATCCAGTACTTGTGTGACCCTCAATGGTTCAGGGATACAGCTAGCCGTGGGCCCACAACCATTGTGACTCCGAAATCACAATTTCGGACTGCCCCATCGGATCATGGTAAAGCGCCTAGCAACATCGCCCCATGATCCCCTAGGTATCACTGATAGTGCCTGAAAGAACCAGTTGGTCGTGGTTAGCTTACAGTACGGTCCTTTCAACACATATATCCCGATCAGATCAACGACCATTGGTAAATCGAGAGTCGCTAGAGATCCGATAACTATGCATACATCTTCGAGATCAAATAGTGACATCACGAGTGTTACTAGGTAAACCCATTTACCTGAAACACATCCAGTACTCTGGCCAGAGATTTATACACTATTATCTCCTCAGATAGCATAGGATATCCATGCATGAAAGCGAGCGGTGAATCCTCGACAACGAAGCATCGACTCCTACATGCATCGGGACCTCACCCAATCCCGCCACCTAATGACCCCAAGTGAGTCGGTAAACGGGTCAAAGTGAGGCGCCTCCTATCATGTAGAGTCTCAATGACGTTTCGAGTAGTGAGGACTAATCAGTACAACCAAGACCTCGGACTTATCCACTCGACAAATGGTAACCATTTGGAAAGTCCGAACGAGGGTAGTTCGATAGATCACCAGGTCATATCAATCTGCATGCTCAGAACATCACAATGTTCCCTACCAATGAAACATGGTACTTCACATCGCAGATGCTAGTCTCAAGCTCGGGCGGCCTTATCCTCATTTTGACGGTCCAATCGACTAGGAACGAGTTCAGAATACACAGTGACTATTAGATGTGTTTCATGATAGCCATCATATCCACTATCACATCTAACATACACTATGGTGCTTTCTCGGTCTTTATCCAACACAATTGTTAACATTATTACATAATGAAAATAAAGAATGCCATAAAGAAATGCGTATTTCACAAATAAAGATCGTTATACACAAGAGTCAATAAAACCCACACGCCACAAGTTGGCTAGTTGGGCATCTACTCTAACATGACGCCAGATCTTTAACGCAAAGACCACCGCTGCTAACTCCAAATCATGGACTGGATAACGAGTCTCATGCGGTTTAAGCTGCCGTGAGGCATACGCAATGACTCGTGTTGGCATACAATGGCGGATCCGGATCCCGTTTCCCGGGGGCGCAGCGGAAATTAAAAGTTGCCCCGAGAAACGTTCAATACATTCAACACAAATCAATAAACCATTCATAGGGGGTTCATTGATTGTTACCTTGCTGGCGTCTAGGCGCCTGGCTCCGACCAGTTTCACGAGGTGTTGGTCCCGGTTTTGAGGAAGGGAACTAGCAGGCGTCATTATCAAACATTTAATATTTTGCGCGCTGCTATTCCATAGATGAGGTGCATTACCTCTGGTTCTTGAACATTTAAAATACAGAGCACCGGAGACAGATCTGGTATGTTAATAAAACATGCGGAAAACACCAGAACTGAATCCTATATTTTAAAACATCACAAACAGATTTATGTTCAACATAAATCTGTTCGAGACTTACTGTGTGCTAACTGTTTATGCGTGAATTCTAAATATGAATGTGAGTGCTGAAAGCTTAAAGAATACAATACTCCATCGATTTGTTTCTGGAAGTTCGGACCTCAACGTCCTACGTCTCCCCTTCTTCCACCTCGGAATGTTCCACTAGAAGATTTGATCTATACAACGTGTGACCCGATCCCGCAACCAGCAGCTGCGAGAACTCCTAGAAACTACCAGCCCTCGGCTGTTCATTCAGAACTTGTTTAACGTCTCTGTTCAAAGACTACATACACAGAGTTTTACGTCATCGTGCTTGGACGGGAACTGATTTGTATTTGGGTTTTGATTCACTCGCTAATAAATTTAGCTCAACTCACGAAATGTGCGAGTGAATCTGTGTGTGATATTGTTACAATGAAACGCTCAACTCTTTGTTGCTCACACACTAGGGAAATTCTCTACAAAAGCTGATTAAGGACTCAGCAGTCGACGCTCGATGTAAGCTCCTCTCTAATGGTGGTCGACTACCTCGTCCTTCTATTTTCTTCCCTTTGTCTGTTCACTAAATCATCGCACAGTCAATCAGCGAACCAACAGTCACTCTTCTTCAATTGCGTTGCCTTCGTATATAAGCCTCTGTTCAAATTCAATCCGTTGGACACAAATTATTTCCGTTTGAAATGTGTTCTGTAAAACACCGGCAGGGATTGTCCTTTGTGTCCTTTCTTTTGCAAGCTTTTTGTCATCTTCAACATTTGAATTAAGCTCAGCAGTTAACATTCAGCTTTAGTGAATCTTCATAATGTAATTCGTCAACTGCTTCGCTACTGATTGTATCTTCAACTGCTGCGACTGGATATGCAAAGCCCTGTAGCTCGCGAATGGATGCACTGTAGCTTGCGACTGGTACATCATCTTGCGACTGGATGCATATCAAGAGCTGGTTCACTGTAGCTCACGTCTGGATGTACTGTTGCTACCTGCTGGTTATTGCCATCGCAAAATCCTTCTGCTGATTCCTTAGCACGAAGGCAAAATTCTGTCGTATCTATTAATTCAAACGACATTGTTTTTCTATCGCTAGCTTGAAGTGCCAACTGCTGGTTGTACAGTAGCTTGCGACTGGATACTTCTTCCTGTACGACGTCGCTCTATATCTTGCGTCTGGATCATCCATAGACTGGTTCACTGTAGTTCACTGCTGATTGTGACGTCACTGCTGACTTCATCATCGCTGATCCAGCTCTTGTGCTTCTTTGTCAACTGTTGATTGTGATGACATCACTGCTGATGTCATCATCGCTGATTCCAGATCTTGCGCTTCCTGTCAACGGCTGATTCTTGATTTCTTTCAATCAGCAATGCTGACGTCATCGTTGCTGCTCGCAGCTTCTTCCAGTAGACATGCTGACATCATCATTGCTGAATCCAGATTTCTCTTCGCTTCAATCCAACAGCTGATTTCTTCTTTCTTTGCGCTACTGATTCCAGACTTCTACTGTTCATCTTCTTCTTCGACATTACTCCAGCAGACTTCATAGTTTCTGTTCCAGCTGGTTCACGCTCTCTTAGCAATTATCACATCTGCTGGTCTAAATTGGCCTCCGCCTGATTACGAACAACTAACTTAACTTTGGACGTCTCCATTGCTAATCCAGCTGCCGTCTAAGTGATGAATCAAACCAGCTGTGAACTTTATCTTTTACCATCGACTGGACAGACTTCTACTGCTCATCTTCTTTGCGCAATATACTTTTTCCTGTTGATATCTGCACACTTCGTAGATTTGTTAGAAACACAATAATAAGTTTTGTGTAATTCAAAATTCAATATGGATACAGATCCATCAATCTCTCCCTTTATGATTTACACAAAACATTAAATAACAAATGCATGTTCTAACAATTCTCTCCATTTTTGTGGGAATCAAAAAGAGATCGAAAGCTGGTCTTCCCAAATTTTAAATCAAAGCTCTCCCTACACTGTCACAACAAAAACAACGTGACAGCAGGAATATTTAGATTTTGAAATTAAAACAGATTTTGGAAAGAACCGTATGCAACAGTATGTTATGATTTTGAAAAGCACGCTTGAAACAAAAATGAAACTGATGCATAAACAGATAGCTCAAATTAATAAAGACAAAGACGCCACTCTCCCCGTCTTTTATAATATAAGCTCAAATCATTTTAAAAGAAAATGAAGCACCAGCTGATATTTTGCATAACATAACATTTGAAAACCATCAGAGCATTTAAAACTTGTTTCAAATAAGCATGTGCCACTGAGTCACTTACATTTGAAGAACCAGAAAGAAAATGTGACAGATAAAAGCTCAGATTTTCATTCTTCTAATTCGTCCCATATGCTTGTCACCGAGTGCCTCACTCCAGGTGAACTTACAGCACAACGAAAATAGAATCTTGGCATCCGCACGGAACTCGCGCATTCCGTGACAGTTCATCAAGAGAAAACCAGTTCTATATTAAAACAGATCATTTTCATCTGGCATTCATAATATAAGCTTCTCAAAAATAAGTTAAAATATCTTGGCATCCGCACGGAACTCGCGCATTCCGTGACAGTTCATCAAGAGAAAACCAGTTCTATATTAAAACAGATCATTTTCATCTGGCATTCATAATATAAGCTTCTCAAAAATAGTTAAAATATTTGAAAACATAGCACATGAGTTTTAAAATAAGTGCTCGTTCAAGAACAACCTGCTCTGATACCACTTGTTGGTCCCGGTTTTGAGGAAGGGAACTAGCAGGCGTCATTATCAAACATTTAATATTTTGCGCGCTGCTATTCCACAGATGAGGTGCAATACCTCTGGTTCTTGAACATTTAAAATACAGAGCACTGGAGACAGATCTGGTATGTTAATAAAACATGCGGAAAACACCAGAACTGAATCCTATATTTTAAAACATCACAAACAGATTTATGTGCAACATAAATCTATTCGAAACTTACTGTGTGTGCTAACTGTTTATGCGTGAATGCTAAATATGAATGTGAGTGCTGAAAGCTTAAGGAATACAATACTCCATCGATTTGTTTCTGGAAGTTCGGACCTCAACGTCCTACGTCTCCCCTTCTTCCACCTCGTAAGGTTCCACTAGAAGATTTGATCTATACAACGTGTACAGACCCGATCCCGCAACCAGCAGCTGCGAGAACTCCTAGAAACTACCAGCCCTCGGCTGTTCATTCAGAACTTGTTTAACGTCTCTGTTCAAAGACTACATACACAGAGTTTTACGTCATCGTGCTTGGACGGGAACTGATTTGTATTTGGGTTTTGATTCACTCCCTAATCAATTTAGCTCAACTCACGAAATGTGCGAGTGAATCTGTGTGCGAGATTGTTACAATGAAACGCTCAACTCTCTGTTGCTCACACACTAGGGAAATGCTCTACAAAAGCTGATTAAGGACTCAGCAGTCGACGCTCGATATAAGCTCCTCTCTAATGGTGGTCGACTACCTCGTCCTTCTATTTTCTTCCGACCCCTGTTGACTTTTAGGAAGTCGCACTCCCCAAAAATCCTCTTCTCATGATCAACACATTGAGCTGAGTATCCGTGCGGGAATCTCGAATCCAGTACTTGTGTGACCCTCAATGGTTCATGGATACAGCTAGCCGTGGGCCCACAACCATTGCGGCTCCGGAATCACAATTCCGGACTTGCCCATAGGATCATGGTAAGAGCGTCTAGCAACATCGTCCCATGATCCCCTAGGTATCACTGATAGTGCCTGCAAGAACCAGTTGGTCGTGGTTAGAGTACAGTACGGTCCTTTCAATCCATATATCCCGATCAAATCAACGACCATTGGTAAATCGAGAGTCGCTATAGATCCGATAGCTATGCATACATCTTGGAGATCGAATAGTGACATCGCGAGTGTAACTAGGTAAACACATTTACCTAAAACACTTCTAGTACTCTGGCCAGAGATTTATACACTATTATCCCCTCAGATAGCATAGGATATCCACGCATGTCTGCGAGCGGTGAATCCATGACAACGATGCATCGACTCCTACATGCATCGGGGTCTCACCCAATCCCGACGCCTTATGACCCCAAGAGAGTCGGCAAACGGGTCAAAGTGAGACGCCTATCATGTAGAGTCTCAATGACGTTTCGAGTCCTGAGCACTAATCAGTACACCAAAAACCTCGGACTTATCCACTCGACAAATGGTAACCACTTGGAAAGTCCGAACGAGGGTAGTTCGATAGATCACCAGGTCACTATCTATCTGCATGCTCAGAACATCACAATGTTCCCTACCAATGAAACATGGTACTTCGCATCGTAGATACTAGTCTCTAGCTCGGGCGGCCTTATCCTCATTTTGACAGCCCAATCGACTAGGAACATGTTCAGAATACACAGTGACTATTAGATGTGTTTCATGATAGCCGTCATACCCACTATCACATCTAACATACACTTTAGTGTATTCTAGGTCTTTACTCAACGAAATTGTTAATCATCATAAAACACAATGAAAGTAAAGAATGCCATATAAGTAAATGCGAATATCATATATAAAGATTGTCATATACAAGAGTCTATAAACCCACACGCCATAAGTTGGCTAGTTGGACATCTACTCTAACAATCTCCCACTTGCCCTAAAGCCAACTACTCATCAGACGCAGTCCCATTGTTTTGCGTTGTTTTTCAAACAAGGGTCCTGGCAAGGGCTTCGTAAGTGGATCAGCAACGTTGTCCGCAGAGGCGACTCTCTCAACTGCTATGTCACCCCTAGCCACAATATCCCGGATTATGTGGTATTTCCTCAGTATGTGTATGGATCTTTGGTGAGACCTAGGCTCCTTTGTTTGCGCAATGGCACCCGTGTTGTCGCAGTACACCGGGACTGGACCAACTCCATAAGGAATGACGCCCAACTCTTGGACGAAATTCCTTATCCAAACGGCCTCCTTAGCAGCAGCTGATGCTGCGATGTACTCAGCCTCAGTGGTTGAATCCGCGATGGTGTCTTTCTTGGAACTCTTCCAAGAGACAGCACCACCATTGAGCATGAATACAAATCCAGAGGTTGATTTCGAATCATCCACGTTACACTTGAAGCTAGAATCAGTGTAGCCTTCCAGTTTCAGTTCACCACCCCCATAGACCATGAACATATTCTTAGTACTTCGCAAGTACTTAAGAATATCCTTCACAGCCTTCCAATGCAATTGGCCGGGGTTGGCCTGGTAGCGTCTCATGACACTCAGAGCATATGCGACATCCGGTCTAGTGGAGATCATGCCATACATAATACTACCTATTGCCGAGGCATATGGCACACGTGTCATACTCTCTATCTCCTCATCTGTATTTGGACACATAGACTTAGATAGAGTGACCCCGTGGCACATAGGTAGGTGTCCTCTCTTGGACTCTTCCATAGAGAACCTCTTAAGTATGGTATCGATGTAGGTAGCTTGGGTGAGTCCGAGCATCCGTTTAGATCTATCCCGATAGATCTGTATTCCAAGAATATAGTATGCTTCACCCATTTCCTTCATCAAAAATCTACTAGACAACCATACTTTAGTTGACTACAGCATTCCTACATCATTCCCAATGAGTAGAATGTCGTCAACATAAAGTACGAGGAATGTCACAGCGCTTTTAACTACCTTCTTGTATACGCATGGCTCCTCGGGATTCTCGATGAAACCAAATTCCTTAATTGTTTCATCGAATCTCAGGTTCCAACTTCGCGATGCTTGTTTGAGACCGTAGATCGATCTCTGAAGCTTGCATACCTTATGCTCGCTTCCAACAGATGTGAAACCCTCAGGCTGCGTCATATAGATCTCTTCCTTAATGTTTCCATTAAGGAACGCAGTTTTCACATCCATTTGCCATATCTCATAGTCGTACCATGCGGCTATGGCTAACAAGATTCTAATTGACTTGAACATTTCGACTGGCGAGAAGGTTTCATCATAGTCAACACCTTGCCTTTGAGTGTAACCTTTTGCCACCAGTCGTGCCTTGTAGGTAATTACCTTACCATCAGGCCCAAGTTTCCTCTTGTATACCCATTTACACCCAATAGGAACAATTCCTTCGGGAGGATTAACAAGAGTCCAAACTTGGTTAGCATGCATTGAGTCAAACTCAGACTGCATTGCTTCAAGCCACAAGCTAGAATCAGCATCGGAAATTGCCTCCTTGAAAGTTCTTGGATCAGATCCAACAACTTACACCTTGATCATCTTCAAGGAGAAAACCATATCTCTCAGGAGCCCTAGGAACCCTTTCGGATCTCTTAGGTGCGACCATTTCTGGTATTGGCTCTGTAGGTGCAGGAGATTCACTTGGTACTTCAGTTGGTTCTCGAACCTCTTCGAGTTCTACTATTTTGCCCTTTCTATCAAGTAGAAATTCCCTTTCCATAAAGGTGGAATTCCTAGAAACAAACACTTTTGTTTCGCTGGGATAGTAGAAGTAGTATCCAATGGAATTCTTTGGATACCCAATGAAGTAGCATAAGATGGATCTCGTATCCAGCTTATCTCCCACTGTCTGCTTCACGTAAGCAGGACATCCTCAAATCCTCATGAATGAGTACTTGGGTGGTTTTCCCATCCAAATTTCATATGGAGTCTTGTCGACTGCCTTGGTGTGAACATTGTTCAACAACATTACCGTCTTTTCGAGCGCATAGCCCCAAAACGAGGTAGGAAGTTCAGTGAAGCTCATCATAGATCAAACCATGTCCAACAAGGTCCGATTACGACGCTCCGCTACACCATTGAGCTGTGGTGTGGCCGGAGGGGTCCACTGAGAGAGAATCCCATTCTCTTTCAGATAGTCTTGAAATTCAGCACTTAAGTATTCACCACCTCGATCGGATCGAAGTGCTTTAATAATTTTGCCTAATTGATTTTCTACTTCAGCCTTGAATTCTTTGAACCTTTCAAAAGATTCAGACTTGTACTTCATCAAGTACAAGTACCCATACCTAGAGTAATCATCGGTAAAGGTGATGAAGTATGTGTGACCATATTTAGTACCAATAGTAAACGGGCCGCACACATCAGTATGGATCAAATCCAATAGGCCTTCAGCACGCTCACCCTTGCCCTTGAAGGGTTGGTTAGTCATCTTTCCCTTAAGACAAGATTCACAAGTCGGTAGGGAGTTGATGTCTGACAGATCAAACAAGTCACTCCTAACTAACTTGTTCATCCTACTTAGAGAAATATGACCTAGCCTAGCGTGCCAAAGTTGTGCTGGGGTTTCCGTTTAATCGTTGTTGTATGTGCTTCGACATCGCGAGTTGGAACGTCTTTTAATTTTAAGGTGTATAAATCATTTTCGCGTTCCCCAATTCCAATTAGACATTCATTCTTGTAAATATTGCAAATCGAATTAGCAACATACAAGAATATCCATCACTATCAAGCATAGAAACAGAAATAATGTTCTTTATTAATTCGGGAACAAATAAAACGTTTCTCAATAACAACTTAAAATAAGAAGACAGAAATAAATAAACATCTCCTATAGCTATAGCAGCAACCCTTGCTCTATTGCCAATCCTCAAGTGGGTCTCACCCTCTCTAAGACGTCGGCTTCTTGTCATCACCTGCAAATCATTGCAGATATGAGATCCACATCCGATATCAAGCACCCAAGAAGTCGAATTAAGAGACATATTTATTTCAATATAGAACATACCTTTCGCAGTTCGCAACTACTCGAGGTACTCCTTGCAGTTCCTCCTCCAATGCCCAGCCTTGTGGCAGTGGTGGCAAACATTCTCGCTCTTGTTTGGTTTAGAATCCTTTGCCTTTGGCTTCTTGGCGGACTTTTCCTCCTTTGCAGGAGTAGAACGCTTCTTGCTCTTGCGTCTGGGCCCCTTCTTCGCAGAGGAAGAAGAGCTCAGAAGGAGGACGGGTTTGTCCTTCTTTATGGTCCCTTCAAACACTACAAGCATGTTAACTACCTCTTCGAGGGTGGCTTCCAGCTTGTTCATGTTGAAGTTGACCACAAAGGGGTCAAATGCAGCGGGTAGCGAGAGGAGAAGTACATCCACCGACAGCTCGTGTGGAATTGCGATATCAAGGCCCGACAGCTTTTCAAAGAGCCCAATCATACGAACCCCATGCTCGCGGACCGAAGTCCCATCGCGCATGCGGCTTGTCATAAGCTCCTTGACAGCCATGAACCTCTCATGTCGAGAGTTCTCCCCGTACAGATCCTTGAGATGAAAGAGTATGGCAGAAGCATACTTTGTCTTCTCAAAGCGCCGTTGCATTTCATTGGACATCGATGCCATCACATAGCATCGAGCTTTAACCTCATCGTCCCGCCATTGGTTAAGCGTAACCAGCTCCTCAGGGCTGATATCGGCAGGGGTCTCCTCCGGAGGGCACTTCTCTATCGTATAGAGGAGCTTCTTCGAAGCCAATACAAGATTGAGGTTGCGGAGCCAGTCTTGGTAGTTCAGACCGGTGAACCTGTTGCTATCCAGTATAGCAGCGAGCGGGTTTTTCATCGAAACCATTTTATAAGCACTAATACTGAAAAGGAAAGCAGACATACATTACTAACTATATATAAAATAAACGCTAAGACATAAAACATGATCGTTAAGTTTTATGAATTACCCTCCCACTATTTTAAAGATTTCACCACCCTCTAATGAAATCGATAAAACAGGTTTCTTTAGTGGGTACACGGAGCCCAATCAAGCGATCATGGACCCGAATAATATCAGCCATCCATGACCCCAAAAAGGTAGTTTCGGATTCCAGCCGGTGCAACCTCCATGTATTCACCTCACGTCCAGTAAGGGCCCAATAATATGACGCCGTTTACTATCACGTGTCAAGATGACCCATCAATGTTGAGTCGTGAAGGACGGTCCCCTTAACGTCCCCAATAATATGAGCCAATGTTAAAGGGAGTTCCAACCGAACTCACAACAATTGTCAATGGCGTGGACAGCTTTCCGGCATACATGACACCCTCAATAATATGAGCCGGGCCATGTATACGGGTAGCATCGACGTACACCCATTGTTGATGGAAGGTAGGGATAATTTAAAAAAATTTAA
>KQ995319.1:124602-191832 GCA_001598015.1 Dorcoceras hygrometricum
CCACCCCCGGAGCGGCGGCCGCCACCATCGTCGTGCAACCAACGCCCAGCAAGCGTCGACCAGCAGCGCCCCTACGTCCGGCCATGGCGCGCAGCATAGAGTGGAGCGGCGCTACAACGGGCGGCACAATATGCACGGCCAGCGCGCGGCCAGTAGCCGCCTCTCGCACGAAGAGCACGCGCGGGCAGCAGGCCAGCATGCGACAACCAGCGGCGGAGACGTGCGCAATACAACGGCCAGCCATAGAGCAATAGTCCGGCCACCTTGCTCCTGTCGCGCGGCTAGCGCGCGACGTGAGAGTGTCCATCGCGCGGCCAGCGCACGATGGTGTCGCGCGCGCCATAGCCTGCACGCGACGTGGTGGTCACCGCCGCACATGGCGGCGGCCCGGCGGCTTGCTTCTCGAGGTTCATTTTTTGATCTGAAAAATTAAAGATTAGATACAATAGGGCAGTAATCGTATTGATCAGATCCGAAAACCTTGGCTCTGATACCACTGTTGGGAAGCCGCGGCGGATCTGGATCATGCCTCCCGGCGAGGCAGCGGAAGAACAAAATTGTCGGGAGACGATCAATACAGTTTAAAACAAACAACAAATCTATGACATTCATAGGGCGTTTAGATCATTACCTTGCTGGCAACTCGTGCCTGGCTCCGACCAGTTTCTCGAGGAAACCGGCACTTCACGGTAGATTGCGGTAGACAACGTCAATCAGGTCCACGACCGGAGACGGGATTCCTTCGTCATCCTGCACTAGAAGGCCTGACGAGATCGGCGTGGACGGATTCTCCACGTCAAGATTGGCCGGAACAAATTCCGGCAGCACGTGGCGGCGGCGCACAAGGGCGGCGGCGGCGGCTTTTTGGAGGAGGGAAGGGGCGGCGGCCAAGAGCTAGGTTTAGGGTTTAGTTGTGTAGTGATTAGTAAGTTAATGAGTCTAAGTCTACATTAAGTAGACTTGGTGATGGGTTTGGATCCGGCCCAACGGGCCCCGTCCAACGGATGAACATTCGGTTCATCCCCATCACCGAGACTTCATCGTAACTCCGATCGCCGATCAGATCGGACCGATCGACTCAGTTTCCAAAACTGAATACTATGATCTGAAAAACCATTTTTCAGAATCCCAATGCAAAATGACCGTTTTGCCCTTCAACAGCGGGAAATCCCGATTTGACCCCTGTTGACTTTTAGGAAGTCGCACTCCCCAAAAATCCTCTCATGATCAACACATTGAGCTGAGTATCCATGCGGGAATCTCGAATCCAGTACTTGTGTGACCCTCAATGGTTCAGGGATACAGCTAGCCGTGGGCCCACAACCATTGCGGCTCCGGAATCACAATTCCGGACTTGCCCATCGGATCATGGTAAGAGCGTCTAGCAACATCGTCCCATGATCCCCTAGGTATCACTGATAGTGCCTGCAAGAACCAGTTGGTCGTGGTTAGCGTACAGTACGGTCCTTTCAATCCATATATCCCGATCAAATCAACGACCATTGGTAAATCGAGAGTCGCTATAGATCCGATAGCTATGCATACATCTTGGAGATCGAATAGTGACATCGTGAGTGTAACTAGGTAAACACATTTACCTAAAAAACTTCTAGTACTCTGGCCAGAGATTTATACACTATTATCCCCTCAGATAGCATAGGATATCCACGCATGTCTGCGAGCGGTGAATCCTCGACAACGATGCATCGACTCCTACATGCATCGGGGTCTCACCCAATCCCGACGCCATATGACCCCAAGAGAGTCGGCAAACGGGTCAAAGTGAGACGCCTATCATGTAGAGTCTCAATGAAGTTTCGAGTCGTGAGCACTAATCAGTACAACCAAAACCTCGGACTTATCCACTCGACAAATGGTAACCACTTGGAAAGTCCGAACGAGGGTAGTTCGATAGATCTCCAGGTCACTATCTATCTGCATGCTCAGAACATCACAATGTTCCCTAACAATGAAACATGGTACTTCGCATCGCAGATACTAGTCTCTAGCTCGGGCGGCCTTATCCTCATTTTGACAGCCCAATCGACTAGGAACATGTTCAGAATACACAGTGACTATTAGATGTGTTTCATGATAATGAAAGAGAGCGGTGAATCCTCGACAACAAATCATCGACTCCTACATGCATCGGGACCTCACCCAATCCCGCCACCTAATGACCCCAAGTGAATCGGCAAACGGGTCAAAGTGAGGCGCCTATCATGTAGAGTCTCAATGATGTTTCGAGTAGTGAGGACTAATCAGTACAACCAAGACCTCGGACTTATCCACTCGACAAATGGTAACCACTTGGAAAGTCCGAACGAGGGTAGTTCGATAGATCACCAGGTCACTATCATCTGCATTCTCAGAACATCACAATGTTCCCTACCAATGAAACATGGTACTTCACATCGCAGATGCTAGTCTCAAGCTCGGGCGGCTTTATCCTCATTTTGACGGCCCAATCGACTAGGAACGAATTCAGAATGTACAGTGACTATTAGATGTGTTTCATTATAGCCATCATATCCACTATCACATCTAACATACACTATGGTGCATTCTAGGTCTTTATCCAACACAATTGTTAACATCATATGAGATAATGAAAATAAAGAACGCCATAAATAAATGCGAATAACATATATAAAGACTGTCATATACAAGAGTCAATAAAAACCCACACGCCACAAGGTGGCTAGTTTGGCATCTACTATAACAATCTCCCACTTGCCCTATAGCCAACTACTCATCAGACGTATTCCCATTGTTTCGCGATGTTTTTCAAACAACGCTCCTGGCAAGGGCTTCGTAAATGGATCAGCAATGTTGTTTGCATAGGCGACTCTCTCAACTGCTATGTCACCTCTAGCCACAATATCCCGGATTATGTGGTATTTCCTCAGTATATGTTTGGATCTTTGGTGAGACCTAGGCTCCTTTGCTTGCGCAACGGCACCCGTGTTGTCGCAGTACACCGGGACTGAACCAACCAGCGGTTGACTTCGAATCATCCACGTCACATTGGAAGCTAGAATCAGTGTAGCCTTCTAGTTTCAGTTCACCACCCCCATAGACCATGAACATATTCTTAGTCATTCGCAAGTACTTAAGAATGTCCTTCACAGCCTTCCAATGCAATTGGCCGGGGTTGGCCTGGTAGCGGCTCGTGACACAGAGCATATGCGACATCCGATCTAGTTGAGAACATGCCATACATAATACTACCTATCACCTAGGCATAAGGCACACGTGCCATACTCTCTATCTCCTCATCAGTCTTTGGACACATGGACTTAGATAGAGTGACCCCGTGGCATATAGGTAGGTGTCCTCTCCTGGACTCTTCCATAGATAACCGCTTAAGTATGGTATCGATGTAGGTGGCTTGGGTGAGTCCGAGCATCCTTTTCGATCTATCCCGATAGATCTGTATTCCAAGAATATAGGATGCTTTACCCATGTCCTTCATCGAGAATCTACTAGACAACCATACTTTAGTTGACTGCAGCATTCCTACATCATTCCCAATGAGTAGAATGTCATCAACGTAAAGTACAAGGAATGTCACAGCGCTTTTAACTGCCTTCTTATATACACATGGCTCCTCGGGATTCTTGATGAAACCAAATTCCTTAATTTTTTCATCGAATCTCAGGTTCCAACTCCTTGATTCTTGTTTGAGACCGTAGATCGATCTCTGAAGTTTGCATACCTTATGCTCAATTCCTACAGATGTGAAACCCTCAGGCTGTGTCATAAAGATTTCTTCCTTAATGTTTCCATTAAGGAACGCAGTTTCACATCCATTTTCCATATCTCATAGTCTTACCATGCGGCTATGGCTAGTAAGATTCTAATCGACTTGAACATTGCGACTGGTGAAAAGGTTTCATCATAGTCAACACCTTGCCTTTGAGTGTATCCTTTTGCAACCAGTCGTGCCTTGTAGGTCAATACCTTACCATCAGGCCCAAGTTTCCTCTTGTATATCCATTACACCCAATAGGAACAATTCCTTCGGGAGGATAAACAAGATTCCAAAATTGGTTCGCATGCATTGAGTCAAACTCAGACTGCATTGCTTCAAGCCACAAATTAGAATCAGCATCGGAAATTGCCTCCTTGAAAGTCCTTGGATCACATCCAACAACTTGATCACCTTGATCATATTCAAGGAGGAAACCATATCTTTCAGGAGCCCTAGGAACCCTTTCGGATCTCCTAGGTGCGACCATTTCTGGTACTGGCTCTGGAGGCACAGGAGATTCACTTGGTACCTCAGTTGGTTCTCGAACCTCTTCGAGTTCTACTATTTTGCCCTTTCTATCAAGTAGAAATTCCCTTTCCAGAAAGGTGGCATTTCTAGAAACAAACACTTTTGTTTCGTTGGGATAGTAGAAGTAGTATCCAATGGAATTCTTTGGATACCCAACAAAGTAACATAAGATGGATCTCGTATCCAGCTTATCTCCCACTGTCTGCTTCACGTAACAGGACATCCCCAAATCCTCATGTATGAGCATTTGGGTGGTTTGCCCATCCACATCTCATATGGAGTCTTATCCACTGCCTTGGTGTGGACATTGTTCAACAACATTACCGCTGTTTCGAGCGCATAGCCCCAAAACGAGGTGGTAAGCTCAGTGAAGCTCATCATAGATCGAACCATGTCCATCAAGGTTCGATTATGACGCTCCGCTACACCATTGAGCTGTGGTGTGGCCGGAGGGGTCCACTGTGAGAGAATCCCATTCTCTTTCAGATAGTCTTGAAATTCAGCACTCAAGTATTCACCACCTCGATCGGATCGAAGTGCTTTAATACTCTTGCCTAGCTGATTTTCTACTTCGGCCTTGAATTCTTTGAACCTTTCAAAGGATTCAGACTTGTGCTTCATTAAGTACAAGTACCCATACCTAGAGTGATCGTCGGTAAATGTGATGAAGTATGTGTGACCGTATTTATTACCAATACTAAGCGGACCACACACATCAGTATGGATCAAATCGAATAGGCCTTGGGCACGTTCAAGCTTGCCCTTGAAGGGTTGTTTAGTCATCTTTCCCTTGAGACAAGATTCACAAGTCGGTAGGGAGTTAATGTCTGACAGATCAAACATGTCACTCCTAACTAACTTGTTCATCCTACTTAGAGAAATATGACCTAGCCTAGCGTGCCAAAGTTGTGCTGGGTTTAAGCTATCTTATTTCCTTTTAATTGTTGTTGTATGTGTTTCCACATCGCGAGTTGGAACTGGTTTTAATTTTAAGGTGTACAGATCGTTTTCGCGTTCCCCAATACCAATCAAACATTCATTCTTGTAAATGTTGCAAATCGAATTAGCAAACATACAAGAATATCCATCACTATCAAGCATAGAAATAGAAATAATGTTCTTTATTAATTCGTGAACAAATAAAACATCCTTCAATAACAACTTAAAATTTGACGACAGAAATAAATAAACATCTCCTATAGCTACTGTAGCAACTCTTGCTCCATTGCCAAGCCTCAGGTGGGTCTCACCCTCTCTAAGACGTCGGCTTCTTGTCATCACCTGAAAATCATTGCAGATATGATATCCACATCCGGTATCAAGTACCCAAGAAGTCGAATTAAGAGACATATTTATTTCGATATAGAACATACCTTTTGCAGTTCGCAACTGCTCGAGGTACTCCTTGCAGTTCCTCCTCCAATGCCCAGTCTTTTGGCATTGGTGGCAAACATCCTCGGACTTGTTTGGCTTGGAAGCCTTTGCCTTTGGCTTCTTAGTGGGCTTTTCTTCCTTAGAAGGGGCAAAACGTTTCTTACCCTTGCGTCTGGGCCCCTTCTTTGCAGAGGAAGAAGAGCCCATAAGGATGACGGGCATGTCCTTCTTTATGGTTCCCTCAAACACGACCAGCATGTTAACCACCTCTTCGAGGGTGGCTGCCAGCTTGTTCATGTTGAAGTTGACCACAAAGGGGTCGAATGCAGCGGGTAGTGAGAGGAGAAGCACATCCACAGACAGCTCGTGTGGAAGTGTGATATCAAGGCCCGCCAGCTTTTCAATGAGCCCAATCATACGAACCCCATGCTCACGGACCAAAGTCCCATCACGCATGCGGCTCGTCATAAGCTCCTTGACAGCGGTGAACCTCTCAAGTCGAGAGTTCTCCCCATACAGTTCCTTGAGATGAAAGAGGACTCGTCATAAGCTCCTTGACAGCGGTGAACCTCTCAAGTCGAGAGTTCTCCCCATACAGTTCCTTGAGATGAAAGAGGATGTCAGCAGCATACTTCGTCTTCTCAAAGCGCCGTTGCATTTCATTGGACATCGATGACATCACATAGCATCGATTCTTAAGCTCGTCGTCCCACCATTGTTGAAGCGTAGTCAGCTCCTCAGGGCTGATATCGGCAGGGGCTTCCTTCGGAGGGCTCTTCTCTATCGTATAAAGAAGTTTCTCCGAAGCCAACACAATGTTGAGGTTTCGAAGCCAGTCTTGGTAGTTCAGACCGGTGAACTTGTTGCTATCCAGTATAGCAGCGAGTGGGTTTTTGATCGAAGACATTTTAAAGCAGTTTATACTGAAAAGAAAAACAGACATGCATCACTAACTATATATGAAAAACGCTAAGACATAAAACAAGGTCATTTAGTTTTATGAATTACCCTCCCATTATTTTAACGATTTCACCACCCTCTAATGAAATCGGGAAAGCAAGTTTCCTTAGTGGGTACAAGGAGCCCAATCAAGCGATCATGGTCCCGAATAATATCAGCCAACCATGACCCTCAAAAGGTAGGGTCCAATTGCAACCAGTGCAACCTCCATGTATTCACCTCACGTCCAGTAACGGCCCAATAATATGACGCCGTTTACTATCACGTGTCAAGATGACCCATCAATGTTGAGTCGTGAAGGACGGTCCCCTTAACGCCCCCAATAATATGAGCCAACGTTAAATGGAGTTCCAACCGACTCACAACAATTGTCAATGCCGTGGACAGCTTTTCGGCATACATAACCCCCTCAATAATATGAGTCGGGCCATGTATGCGGGTAGATCGGCGTACACCCATTGTTGATGGAAGACAGGGATAATTTAAACAGATTTAAATTCCCTTAGTTTATTGAATAAACTCTTGATATTATTTTTAAATCGTATTTAAAACGAGAGATTTTATTTTGAAAAAATTTGGTCTCATGAAATTTTAAATCAAAATTTAAAACATGCGGATTCAACATATATATCAAATATATAACTAACTTTGGGATGATCGATCGCGAGAGCTATGCGGTCCGTGGTTGCCAATCATGGACCTGGGTCCAGTCCTAGGTGAAATGCAATATGCAATGCAATCCTATTACAATTGCTTCCGATTTTACAGATCTTCGGTCTTCAATATCTTTGATCGTCATGTCCACCGTCTTCACATTGTCCTCCCACTAAATCTAGTAATTTACATTTAAATTTCCATGACAAATAAGGGATACAAATTTGTAGGGGTGGGAACGGGCCACAAACAGACCCATTTTAAAATGATAATCAACAATATTTTACAACCGAAATCGCAAAACCTAAAGCATACACCTAACACGTTGGGCACGGCTCTCGATCATCCCAAAATGCAATCAATCTAATTACCTTGCATAAATTTAAATAATAAAATTATTTACCCACAAAATCATATTTTAATAATAAAATCGCATTTTATAATAAAATCGAATTTTGTCGATAAAATCATATTTCAATCAACAAAATCATATTTTAATTATAAAATCATATTTCATAATCAAAATCATATTTTGCAATTTTAATTGCATCATATTGGGCTTAAAACGATTTTAGGCCCAAAATCTCAAAAACTTCAAAATTGACCAAAATTGGCCCAATATCGAATATCGGCCCAAAAACTTCATGGGCTGCCCGAGACAGGCCCGAACAATACCTTGAAGAAATCAGCCGTAGCAACACTGCCGGGAGACATTCCGGACGGCGGCCGCACGGCGGCGGCCACCGGCAACGCACAGTGTGCGGCAGCAGGCCGCACGTAGGCCGCAACTCGTGCGGCAACGTCGCGCCAATCGCGGCGCACAGCCGTGCGCCTGCTGCCCCATCCATCACGCATCCATGCGCGAAGGCGGCGCCCAGCTCTCGGACGCCATGAGCGGCGGAGGCCGGCCGTTCGAAAAAATTTTTTTTGTTGTTTTGATTTTAAAACTCGAGATCTGATGCAATTCAGACAACAAATATATTGAAGGATCTGAGCCTGTGCTCTGATACCACTGTTGGCATACATGGCGGATCCGGATCCCGTTTCCCGGGGGCGCAGCGGAAATTAAAAGTTGCCCCGAGAAACGTTCAATACATTCAACACAAATCAATAAACCATTCATAGGGGGTTCATTGATTGTTACCTTGCTGGCGTCTAGGCGCCTGGCTCCGACCAGTTTCACGAGGAAACCAGCACTTCAAACGGTAGGCGGCGGTAGATCGTCAATCAGGTCCACGACCGAAAACAATCTTCCTCCGTCAATCTGCACTAGAAGATCTGACGGATTTTAGCACGAACGGATTCTCCTCGTCGCGGTGATCAAAACAAGTCCGATCACGCGAAAAACCGGGCGAAGGCGGCGGCGGCGATGGCGGTCGGCAGCGGCGTGAGGCGTGTGGGAGAGGGTGGGCGGCTATGAGAGCTAGGTTGTATCTTGTGTGTTTGTCTCATGGTAGCCCTAGGTCTAATTAAATAAGTGATGGGCTTGAACCGGCCCAATGGACCTGGGGCGGGTCCAGTCCAATATATGAACATTCGGTTCAACCGCATCACCGTGGCTTCATCATAACTCCGATCGACGATCAGATTGGACCGATCGACTCAGTTTCCAAAACTGACTATTATGCGAAAACAATTTTTCAGACCACCTAGACCAAAACGACAGTTATGCCCCTCAACTTTGGGAAATCGCAATTTGACCCCTGTTGACTTTTAGGAAGTCGCACTCCCTAAAATCCTCCTCCTATGCTCAACGCATTGAGCTCAGTTTCCGTCCGAGAATCATGAATCCAGTACTTGTGTGACCCTCAATGGTTCAGGGATACAGCTAGCCGTGGGCCCACAACCATTGTGGCTCCGAAATCACAATTTCGGACTTACCCAACGGATCATGGTAAAGCGCCTAGAAACATCGCGCCATGATCCCCTAGGTATCACTGATAGTGCCTGCAAGAACCAGTTGGTCATGGTTAGCATACAGTACGGTCCTTTCAACACATATATATCCCGATCAGATGAACGACCATTAGTAAATCAAGAGTCGCTAGAGATCGATAGCTATGCATACATCTTGGAGATCGAATAGTGACATCGCGAGTGTAACTAGGTAAACCCATTTACCTAAAACACATCCAGTACTCTGGCCAGAGATTTATACACTATTATCCCCTCAGATTGCATAGGATATCCACGCATGAAAGCGAGCGGTGAATCCTCGACAACGAAGCATCGACTCCTACATACATCGGGACCTCACCCAATCCCGCTGCCTAATTACCTCAAGTGAGTCGGCAAACGGGTCAAAGTGAGGTGCCTATCATGTAGAGTCTCAATGACGTTTCGAGTAGTGAGGACTAATCAGTACAACCAAGACCTCGGACTTATCCACTCGACAAATGGTAACCACTTGGAAAGTCCGAACGAGGGTAGTTCGATAGATCACCAGGTCACTATCCATCTGCATGCTCAGAACATCACAATGTTCCCTACCAATGAAACATGGTACTTCACATCGCAGATGCTAGTCTCAAGCGGGCGGCCTTATCCTCATTTTGACGGCCCAATCGACTAGGAACGAATTCAGAATACACAGTGACTATTAGATGTGTTTCATGATAGCCATCATATCCACTATCACATCTAACATACACTATGGTGCATTCTAGGTCTTTATCCAACACAATTGTTAACATCATATGACATAATGAAAATAAAAAACGCCATAAAGAAATGCGAATAACATATATAAAGACTGTCATATACAAGAGTCAATAAAAACCCACACGCCAAAAGGTGGCTAGTTGGGCATCTACTCTAACAACTCGACCATTCTGCATCAACACACAACCCAATCCATTTAGCGAAGCGTCAGAACAAACAACGAATCCACCCGTTCCGGACGGCAGAGCCAACACAGGCGCAGTAGTCAATTTTTCCTTGAGCAGTTGAAAAGCATTCTCACACTGCTCAGTCCAAACAAAACGCTTGTCCTTCTGAGTTAATTGAGTCATCGGCTTTGCTATACTAGAAAATCCTTCGATGAAACGACGATAATTTCCAGTCAGACCCAAGAAATGACGAATCTCGGAAACATTCCTGGGACGCTCCCAGTTCAAAACAGCATCAACCTTGCTAGGATCCATCAAAATCCCCTCGGCTGAAATCACATGTCCCAAGAATACGATGCGATCCAACCAGAACTCACACCTGGAGAACTTTTCATACAACTGCTGGTCTCTCAGCGTCTGAAGGACAATACGCAAATGCTCCTTGTGCTCCAAAGGAGTCTTTGAATAGACTAAGATGTCGTCGATGAACACGATCACAAACTGATCAATAAACTCGCGAAAAACTCTGTTCATCAAATCCATAAAGACTGCAGGGGCATTAGTCAATCCAAATGGCATAACCAAAAACTCGAAATGCCCGTACCTGGTACGAAAAGTAGTCTTCACGACATCTTGTTCTCTCACTCTCAGCTGATGGTACCTGGAACGAAGATCAATCTTTGAATACACGGCAGAACCTTGCAACTGATCAAATAGATCATCGATTCTCGGCAACGGGTACTTGTTCTTCACAGTGGATTTGTTCAACTGGCGGAAATCAATGCACATCCGCATTGAGTCATCCTTCTTCTTCACAAACAAGATGGGCGCTCCCCATGGCGACATACTAGGTCGGATAAAACCTTTCTCCAGCAAATCATCTAACTGCACCTTGAATACACGGCAGAACCTTGCAACTGATCAAATAGATCATCGATTCTCGGCAACGGGTACTTGTTCTTCACAGTGGATTTGTTCAACTGCGGAAATCAATGCACATCCGCATTGAGTCATCCTTCTTCTTCACAAACAAGATGGGCGCTCCCCATGGCGACATACTAGGTCGGATAAAACCTTTCTCCAGCAAATCATCTAACTGCACCTTGAGTTCTCTCAACTCCGCAGGCGCCAGACGATAAGGAGCACGCGAAATCTGAGCTGTGCCAGGCACCAGCTCTATGCTGAAGTCAATATCCCGCCTCGGAGGAAAACCAGGAATCTCCTCCGAAAACACATCCGAGAAATGTCGCACCACGGGAACATCACTGAGCTGAACACGGGAAGAAGAAGACGCATCCAAAGCGTAGATCATAAAGCCAGCATTCCCCAAAGACAACAAGCTAAACATCTCCATAGCTGAGATCAACGGGATCTTCGATCTAGAATCCTGGCCGTAGAAGTCCCACTTCTCGCCAGATAAAGTCCTAAAGCGCACAATCCCATGGAAGCAGTCCACGGAAGCCCTATAGTTGGACAACACATCCATCCCAACTATGCAATCGAAATCCCAAAGCATCCAACGGATCAAGTTCGCTAACAGGACATGCTCACCGAACCGCAACACACCATCCAACAAAACCTCCTGGGAGAACAAGCTCACACCGCCAGGGGTAGACACGAAAACAGCATCGTGCAACGAAATGGTACACAGACCATGCTCAACAACAAACGAATCAGAAATAAACGAATGCGATGCACCGTTGTCAAACAACACACGAGCAGGAAAGTCAAAGACAAGACATGTACCTCCAATCACCCGGCTCGGTGTCTCCTCGGCCTACTCCCTCGTAATGGCGTTAACCTGAGCATGCTGTGGTCCAGAGAAGAAAGGCTGAGACGATTGTCCGAACCGCGACGGACCAAGCTGCTGAAAAGGCCTAAACTGAGTCTGACCTAATCGGGGCTGTGGAAACTGAGGGGAACGACCCCTAGACTGACCTCCATGACCCTGAGGCTGGGCCGCGGTCTGCTGTGATCCAGCTGACGGACACACTCTCGCAAAATGCCCGTACTGACCACAAAGGTTGCAGGAACCCTGCACACCTACACACTGAGTGGAAGGATGCTTTCCACCGCAAAAGCCGCAAAACTCAGTCCGAGATCAACTGCTACTCGAACTGCCTGAACCAGAAGAGCCAAAACCCGACTTCTACTTGAACTGCTGACCTCGGGGTCGAAACCTCTGACGGCCGGATTGCTGCGCCACCTGTGGCTGCTGCTGCTGCTGCTGAGGCTGATAGGCTGACTGGGAGGACTGAGAAGACTGCGCTCCCTAAATAGCAGGACGACCACCCGGCGCTGCCTGCTGCCTACGAGCACGACGACTACGCAAACCTTCCTCAATGTCGATGGCACTGTCCACAGCCTCAGCGTAAGTCTTGGGCTTACTAGTCAAAACCATCTGATACAACTCTTCAATCAAGCCCTCAAGAAATCGAGTCCGCTTGGCCCTCTCCCAGCCAGAAACATGGGGAACGTATGCCAACAGAGAAGAAAACTTCCTAACATAAAAACCATCTGATACAACTCTTCAATCAAGCCCTCAAGAAATCGAGTCCGCTTGGCCCTCTCCCAGCCAGAAACATGGGGAACGTATGCCAACAGAGAAGAAAACTTCCTAACATAATCCCGAACAGTCATCGAACCCTGCTCCAGATGGTCGAACTCCCGTTTCCGGGCATTCACATAAGACTCGGGTACATACTCCTGCCGGAAGGTCTCGCAAAAACTGTCCCAAGAGATCCCAACACCGGTCTCTAACAAGGCACTCGAAGCGCCTCGCCACCAGCGCTCTGCAGCATTCCTAAGCAAAAGAGTCGCTAAACTCAGCCGAAGGTCATCATCATACTGCACCCGATCGAAAAAACCAATAATGTTACGAAGCCACGAGTCCGCATCCTCACTGGACTCATCACCGTTAAAGACTGGAGGGTTCATCCTCAGAAAACGTGCTATCACCACGTCCATCCGCTCCACCGGAGGTGCCGCAATCTCATCTTCCTCCTCGTTGCTAACACGAGTATGACTACGGGCACTACGCCTAACCTCATTCTGTCCTGCTGATTCCTCAAACTGCCCCCCTACCTCTACCATGACGTCTAGGCGGCATCTACGAAAACACTCAACAGGATCAAGCAAAACAGAACAGATACAGCATAGATAGCACAACAAGATATAGCACACATAATCACATAGTCAAGCACATGCAACACACAACACTGTGCCTAGACTCAAGTGTGATCAAAAAAATCGAGCTTATCCCAGCTTAAGCTCTGATACCAAAAATGTCAGGCCTCGTGCTCATATTAGAGTAAAAACACACAAACACATGCGGAAGCTATCAACAAGCGGGTAAAATTTTCGCTTTTGGCCTGACGGTTTAAAACGATATAATTTAAAATAGCACGGTACTCAAAATAGAATCCCAGTTTACGAAAACCACCACAACAATAACAGTATAGCATAAAACAAGTATCAGAATCCAACAATCAAATACACCAACGAAGCATAGGGCATCCCCCTGGCTAAGAATACTGATACATATAAATATGCTATACGCCACTGGGATACTCTAACCACCTCCTGGGGCACCACCAGCTGGATTAAAACCACGACCAGCTGTAAAACCTGGGTTCCCTGAAAACAACACAACAAGGAAAACAACCAAGCCCCAGAGGGACATGGGGTCAAACCCCAGTACGGAGAGCAACTATAAAACAGCAGTAAACAACAAGAATAAAATGCAGATGCTATGCATGAGAAATGAAACAACAGCTCAACGGGATCTGCAACAGAATATGTGGCCACGGGAGTGTAGGACATGTGGGTGCTACCCACTCACCACTACTCGCCCACCCTTACCAGATGCATCAACAATCCAACCTATGAACTGTGGTAGCTAGCCACTCGGCGCATAGGGGAAATGAGAGTGTGGAAACACCGCTCGCCCTCGCATCCTGGTAAGAACAAAACAATAACAACGAAGCAATGGATGCAACGACTGAAATGGAATGTCATGCGTGTATGCAACATGCTGGAATACAAGCATATAAACATATGCAACACAGCAATAAAACACAATAGCATACACAGTCCTCAACCAGGACAACAATCAGGCACAACCATTCCATACACCAGCAACTACACTTCATCCAAGCCAGAAACACGCTGGTTTATAAGCTCAAATCCGTACATTAATTCCTAGCACAATTACCACAAAGGGATCCCGAGAAATATGGTTAAAAACCTGCTAAACAACGAAGAATAATTCTCAGGGATGCTATCAAAGGCTCACGGCTGGGAGCCACGCTCAACAAGCAACAATTCAACCCATACAACTAAACAGGAAGCTTAAACAAAGGCTAATACTAAGATCTCATCAACAATTCGAAGTTCTACCTCGACGATGTAACACACGACCGAAGACAGCAACTTCGCGATCTCGCTCTAGCCAAACACAGCCTCCAAGAATGGTATCAATCGAAAGAGCTCTTCGTGAGGAGTACAATGCTACCTCGAACGTCCAAAACAACAGTAGGAAACGACGAGAATCACCGGATAAAATCAACGTTGAACAGTACTAGGGTTCGAAGAATAGAGGTCGACAATCTAGAGAATTTTACTAAGTATGGGATCTGATATCTCAAATCGAAGACGAAGTATTCCTTAAATAAATCTCGCGACTGCTGAAATCTGGTTAAAAATGTCCACGGACAAAACCAGCAGTTGCTCTTCAAAATCCTCAAAAACTGGACAACCCAACGACTGGTTCTCAAATCTAAAGGCTGGATTGTATAACACTCAAAATCTGATACCAGACGTTACATCAAAACGCTGCGTTCCAACTTAATAAAACGACGTCGCACAGACCCAACAGCTGGTCGCTAACCCATCGACTGGATTCCTTAGCGCTAACTAAAATGACGACGCATAGCCTACGTCATCCAGTCGCTAGTTCTCGCGCAAAAGAACCAGACGCAAGCTACAGGAAACCAGACGCAACAACTCCTCGTAGCTGGAACCAGGCGCAATAACCAAAACGGCGTCGCTCCAAATAATCAAAACGCTACCGTTTTGCCCTCAACAAACAAAACAAAGCAACGGCTGGTTACAAACACGCTACCAGCTTTCACTTAACACAACGCATCCAGATTTCACTAAAACGACGGTGTTTAGAAATATCGCGCTACTAAAACACGCTACGACTGGATTTCACCAAATCGACCAGCTTTTACCACGAAACCAGCTCCCACAACAAAACAAGATTTCACCACAAAATACCAAAATTACGAAAACTTCCAAAGATGCTCTAAAAACAGATACATTCCAACAAATGATCTCTTATACAAATTCAGGTCTCACATCAACCCTCTTAGAAACTTGTTCCTCTTCGTCCTCTCCTGGTTCGCAACATGGGGAACATACGACAACAGCGAAGAAAACTGTCTGGCATACTCAACCACCCTCAAGCTCCCTTGCTTCAGGTTTTCGAACTCCAGCTCACTGTTGTTGTAGAAAGACTCAGGGGTATACTCCTGTCCAAAAGCCGCACAGAAGCTCTCCCAAGAAACCAAAGCTCCAGTCTTGCGCATGACTCGGGAAGTACCCTTCCACCAACATTGAACATGCTCTCTCAACTGCAAAACAGCTAAATTCAGTCTTCTCTCAGGAGAATACTCAACCGCATCAAACAATTCTTCCATATGCTCTAACCAGCCTTCAGCTATCAAATCACTATCGGCACCAGTAAACGTCGGGGATTCATCCTCTGGAACCTAGCCAACACTAGCTCCATCTCGCCTATCTGTCTAGTCAAATCATCTACCTCTGTCTGTCTAGCACGACGACGCAAAGGTATACTCTGCTGCTCAACATCCTCATCACACCCAGGAGCCATAGACTCCTCACCATCCTGCCTAGCGATCCTACTCCTACTCTCCTCGGCGGCATCTACCAAAACTTAGAGGTAAGAACACAAGCAGACAATACACAGAGGCAGATACAAAATAACACAAGTCACAGAGTCTATCAAATCAAAACTCAAACTCTGTGCCTAGACTCGAGTGTGGTGAAAAGAAATCGAGCTTATCCAATTTTAAGCTCTGATACCAAAATGTCAGGCCCGGTGCGCTAAAAACAATTTAAATACTCATTTAACCTTAATTACACGGAAGCATTCAAAATATGGGCTAAAAATTTTTCGAATTAGGGCCTGATCCAAAATATCATTCAAAATAAGTTCATAATCAAAATAAAGAGTTTAATTAAAAACTCAAAAACACAATAGGTAAATGATAAGTAGTCAATCAACTAAAGATCCCACAACATAATTAGAGGCACAGGACATCCCTTGGCTCAATATATCATACATATAATTGGGAGTCAAATCAAAATGGGGATCGACCAACTGAAGCTCCCCTCTGTCCAGCCTGATTACCTGAAAAACCTACAAAGGCCAATCAAGACCCAAGCAGCCCAAAACTGGGAAAATAAAATGAGGTCAAACCTCCGTACGAAGAGCACAATAAGCAACAGTCATATCAGACATGCAATATTTCAAACGTGCAATGCATGGAGGATACCAAGAATCATCGGTAAGCAAAGCACAACGACTCAGCTATGCAGATATCATCATCCTCCTGTGATCTTCAGGTGCGACGTCTTAGCCGACCATCACAGGGTAGTGGTATTCAGGCGCGACGACTCAGCCGACCACCACAATAGCAACTTTGGACCTTTCAGGCATGACGACTCAGCCGGCCGATCACAATGCGCAAAGGAATCTAGCTAACAAGGTAATCAGGCTCAATATGTATGCATGAATGCACAGCAGACTCATGCTTAATTCAATGCATAAAACTCACACGCACCAAAATAGATTAAAGCAAATAATCAGCACACAGACCACAACAATTCAACACGAGAGAAATATCCCAAAGCTGATATCAAAGCTGCTAAATCTAGCTCAGTTCATACCTCAAGTCTTACTTTTACCTCGATAGATTACGTAGGACTCAACAACAACAGCCTGCTCCAATCTGCTACTCATCAGCTTCTCAAAAGCTCAACGGAAAATGCTTACAAGCCCAAATTCGAAAGATCTAAATAAACAGAAGAACCACTGGACAGCGATCGCGAAGATGCTCATACCTGCAACTACTTGGCGCTCCCTGAACTCGTTAATCTAAAACTCCAAACTGGTATCAATCGAAATCCCTAGGGAATATGAGCTCAGCGCCACCAATCTTGGTCCAAACGGTAGCGTAAATCAATGGAAATCTAGAGAAATAGGGTTCAAATGAACAGTACTAATCGAGGGTTCTCAGGGAAGAAGGTAAGAAAATATCGGGTTCGAAAAATACTCTAAGCGTTAATTGTCACTTATATTTAAATCCCAAGTCAAAGCTATAGTGAAATTCAACCACAGACAAACTCAGATCTGAGCGCTATTCAGATCTCAGCGCTACCCAGATCTGGCTCCGCTATCTAGATCTGACTTCGCTACGGTAAACCAGCGCTCCAACATCAAACGACGTCGCGCTACTAATCAAAACGACGTAGCATAGGGGTTCCCGCTCACTAACGCTAAACGGCGTCGCGTTGACTCCAGATCTTTAACGGATATCACACACTCAGACCCGCTAACATTCATCCAGATCTAAACAACCCTGAACCGCACCGGTCTACCCAAACTCATGAACCGGACCGGTCAACATAGTACCGTTGACCAACACTTGACTTTCTCCAAAAAGACGCGCGCAACTGATCACTCTCCCGAACAAATTTCACTACTCAAATATGACTATCACCAAATGACACCGTATCATACATACTCAAAACGACATCTTTTTAATCCCTATTCAAGGAAAATACTCAAACTCACGAGGGACATCTCAAATCTGATTCTCGCTAAACAAAGGCACGCGATATCAAATTAAATCATTCCCGATAGAAATCAACATTCAAATCAGATCTGTTCTACCTCAGATCCGAATACCCAAAAGTAACCAAAACCAAATTAAATCCTTCAAATCTGGAAACCCGATGGTTAACTTTAACATTCGCTAATCCTCACCCAAATCTGATTAACTAAATAACCACCAATAATAATATCTAGTCCTCACAAACGCGATGGGCGTGCAGCATGGAGGGGCAATAGGTGTGCACGGAAGTGTAGACGGGTGCCCGAACTCCCTTCTATGTGTGCTGCATCGTGCGATAACAGGTGCGCGACTGTCATGTGACTGGCGCAGGGCGTGCTGCTTTGCCAGAATTTTTTATTTTAAATTCAAGGTTTTTGATGCAATTTTGCATGTTGATGCGTGACTAACCTTTAATCTACAATGGGTGTGCATTGATGCTACCCACATGCATGGCAAGATCATATTATTAGGGGGCTTCTGTATGCCAGAAAGCTGCCCGCCATTGACACTTGATGTGAGTTGGATGGAACTCATGGCATTGGCTCATATTATTGGAGATGTCATGGCGACCGTCCTTTACAACTCAATATTCATGGGTCATATTGACACGCGATGGTAATCAACATCATATTATTGGGCCCTTACTGGACGTGAGGTAATGCATGGGAGTTTCACCTTTTGCAATTGGGCTCTACTCTTCGAGGATCATGGTTGGATGATATTATTCGTGACCATGATTTCTCGATTGGACTTTGTGCATCCACCAAGGAAACTGACTTTCTCAATTTCATTAGACGGTGGTGAAATCGTAAAAATAGTGGGAGGATTCATAAAATTAAATGACCATATTTTATGTCTTAGTAAATTATTATGAGTAGTCATTTATGTTTATCTGTTTTTCATTTCAGTATATTTCACGATGACAACCCATAATCCGCATGTACTCATTCTTGAAAATAACAAACTTAATAGAGGGAACTACTTAAAACAAAACTTCCCCTCAACAGAACATGGGGTATTTTATTTTCGAAATAAACGACTTTATGCACGGGAAGACAGTTTGTCGAAAGCAGTATGAATGCATGAGATTTTGAAAACAAAGTCTATGCTACTCAAAAATTCTCATATATATGGACCAGAGGAGCAATAGAAGATTCAATCCACAGAATCTCTTCCATTTTTTCCTAAGGCCTAGCCTCGCCCAGCCCTAGGATCTTGGCGTCCACAGACCTCATGCAATCTATCAGCTCGTCGGAAGAGATGTTTCCGCTCTTTCCTTTCGAGAAATTGCTCTGCAATTCAATAGACATTCCTCCCCCTATCCATATGCCATGAGTTTTGAAAATCTTAAAATTTTGTAGCGCAGACAGGCTTTCGAACGGATATCAGAGCATATTTTAATAAACTGTTTAAAAATAATTTTCGAAGAAAATGCACTATTCAAGAACAACCCGCTCCGATACCACTTGTTAGGATCGATTTACCCTCTATATACTTGTTATGCAGATGATAATCAGCACTTAGAGGGTGTAACCAGATCGAATGATAAGACGCGGGATTCAGCTAGATATTGAAATCGGGTTGCAATAACCAAGCTGGTTTCAGCTGGTTGGTGAAACCAGCTCGATACAAAGCAAGCGCTAAACATGCTGGTTCCAGCTGGATGCTGAAACTAGCTCGACACATAGCCGAATGATCTGGTTAACTTATCTTGAGCTACAATAGCTCAATGTTCTTGAATATATGTGCACCGAGATGTAGATTGAGTAATGAAAGTAAATCATGCGGAAATAACTCAAACTGCACTCTAATATTCGAAAGCCACTTGAACAGATTTATGCCCAGTTATAAATATGCTATGCGTATGAATGCAAGTACTAGAAGCTGTAAAGAAAATACGCTGAGATTTGTTTATGGAAGTTGGGAGCTCAATCTCCTACGTTCCCCTTCTTCCGCAACGGAAGGATCCACAAGAAGACTTTGATTACAACGATCCTCGCTACAACCCACTCCTACGCCTCGTAGCCGCAAGAACTCCTAGAATCTACCACTGCACACCAGCCCGCAAGTTTCGTGACTAACAACACTTATTTTACGCCTCAGTGAGAAAGGCTACACACACTTATTTAACGTCTCAGTGCGAAATACAACTAGACTTTTTTAACGTCTCTGTCCAAAGACTACAAAGGAGAGTATTGAATCACATTCACTTTAATCTTTTTCGCTCAACTCTAGAATGTGAGTGAATGTGGGTTTGTGTGAGATTTACAGTGTAAGCACAATCTCTCAATAATTAAATCCCACACACAGTGGGAAGTTCTCCTAGTCTGAGCTGATTATCTTCTATCTTCCCATCGTTGTGTTTTCTTCTGATTTTCTGTTTTGTATTTGCACAACACTCTCACTGTTATTTTGCGCATGCATCTTCTGTTTCATTGCGCCTGTTATATAAAGCCTCTTGTGCAATTCTATCCGTTGGACACAAAAGTGTAGCCGTTGAAAAGGTTTATGAAAAAGTTCTGACATAGATGTACCTTGTGTCCTTTGTCATTTAACGCTTTGCAGGCTTTGTTGACTTTAGGCTTCTTTCCATTAAATGTGCTGCAGCAACCATTGCTGACATCTGAGCTCTGTGAACAGTGTATTTGACAAGACAACAAATCAGTTTGAACTTTGCAATACAATCTCCACAATACTTGTGTTCAAACTGCTTTGCTCTGAGATGGTCTTTGTTCTCTGAGCTGGTTGCTGAACATTGGGCTAGTCACTACCAGCTGGTTGCTGAGCTGGTTTTCCCCCCAGCTGGTCTCCGAGCTGGTTTGCACTGAGCTTGTTTCCCAGCTGGTTCCTCCTTTCACAGGACCACTCTACAATCTGGTTGTCCTTAGCTGGATCAGCTCGGGCTTCCCCTCACTGTACCAGCTAAGTTGTCCAATGCTAGACCAGCTTGGGCGTCCCCTTACTGTTCTAGCTTGGAATCCTCCTCAATCTGCACTGCTATCTGCTCTCATTCAATCTGCTATCAGTGCTTTGATCCAGCTTGCTTCTGAGCTGCTACATTACTCTTCATCTAGCCCGCTTCTGTTGCAGGTTCATAATCCGGCTGGGGAACCGAGTATGAAAATATGCAAGGTTTGGGATGAACTTGAATATTTTCGCATGAGACCAGTGCTATCCCCTCCGAAACGGTCCAACGAGTAAAAATCACTACTACGCTGTGAGCCAAGCCACTTTTTGGCCAAATTCCTTCGTTTAGGCCTCCGAAATCGCGTTTTCATTTTTCAGCTCAACCTGCGCGCTTAAGTTAAATCGTTAGTACAATAGTAACATATTTTGTGTGAATCAAAACTTAGATTCTGATCTGTAAAAACAGATCCAAAAATCTCCCATTTTGATTTACACAAAATCTGGATAAACATATGCACGTATGTATATGATTGAAAATATTTCTCCCCCTTTTTGCGGGAATCAAAAAGAGTTTAAAATCTTGTCTCCCCCTTAATATTTAAAACAAAACTCCCCCTCAACAGGATATGGGGTATTTTTATTTTCGAAATAAACGACTTTATGCACGGGAATACAGTTTGTCGAAAGCAGTATGAATGCATGAGATTTTGAAAACAAAGTGTATGCTACTCAAAAATTCTCATATATATGGACCAGAGGAGCAATAGAAGATTCAATCCACAGAATCTCTTCCATTTTTCCCTAAGGCTTAGCCTCGCCCAGCCCTAGAGATCTTGGCGTCCACAGACCTCGCGCAATCTGTCGCTCAACCTGCGCACTTAAGTTAAATCGTTAGTACAATAGTACAGATTTTGTGTTGAATCAAAACTTAGATTCTGATCTGTAAAAACAGATCCAAAAATCTCCCATTTTGATTTACACAAAATCTGGATAAACATATGCACGTATGTATATGATTGAAAATATTTCTCCCCCTTTTTGCGGGAATCAAAAAGAGTTTAAAATCTTGTCTCCCCCTTAATATTTAAAACAAAACTCCCCCTCAACAGGATATGGGGTATTTTTATTTTCGAAATAAACGACTTTATGCACGGGAATACAGTTTGTCGAAAGCAGTATGAATGCATGAGATTTTGAAAACAAAGTGTATGCTACTCAAAAATTCTCATATATATGGACCAGAGGAGCAATAGAAGATTCAATCCACAGAATCTCTTCCATTTTTCCCTAAGGCTTAGCCTCGCCCAGCCCTAGAGATCTTGGCGTCCACAGACCTCGCGCAATCTGTCGCTCAACCTGCGCACTTAAGTTAAATCGTTAGTACAATAGTACAGATTTTGTGTGTCATGCCTCGTGCACAATACAGAGTTAAACCACACAAAACAATAGCGGAAGCATACAAAAGTGGCTTAAAATTTTGCTTTGGCCTGACTGAAAGATTACATAATTTAAAGTAGTACAATACTCAAAATATCCCAGTAATTAAAATAATTCAGTACATCATTCAACAAGTACAAGCACTACAGAAAATAACTGAAATACAACAAAGCCCAGGGCACTCCCCGGCTAACAGTGCTTATACATATATGGTATACGCTAACTGGGATACTCTAACCACCTCCTGGGGCACCACCAGCTGGGTCTACTCCACGACCCGCAAGTAACCATGGTAACCTGAAAACACATACAGGAAAACAATACCAACCTTAGAGGGACATGGGGTCAAACCCCAGTATGGAGAGCAACATAAAACAGCTAACGGTAAGAAACAAGTAATATGCAAATGCTATGCATGAACAGCTGAGCATAACAGAAGGCTACACCCAATGGCAGGGAGCCTGAATCTCGAAGGCAACACAAAGATGATCAATAATCAAGGCTGATAGCAACGGATAACAGATATCAGCGGCCACAGGGTGTGTGAGTATATAGGAGCCCACTCGTCTCAACACACGGTACCAGATGCAACACATGGCTCAACATGCTATTGCCAAACTCATGAGGTGTGGGAGCTACCCACTCCGCTCATAGTGGCTAACAGATCCCAGCAGGGAGATGAGGTACGGGAGTTACACGCTCAGCCTCAACAGCATCCTGACTGTTATAGTATATGCCCAACTAGCCAACTTGTGGCGTGTGGGTTTTATTGACTCTTGTGTATAACGATCTTTATTTATGAAATACGCATTTCTTTATGGAATTCTTTATTTTCATTATGTAATAATGTTAACAATTGTGTTGGATAAAGACCAAGAATGCACCATAGTGTATGTTAGATGTGATAGTGGATATGATGGCTATCATGAAACACATCTAATAGTCACTGTGTATTCTGAACTCGTTCCTAGTCGATTGGGCCGTCAAAATGAGGATAAGGCCGCCCGAGCTTGAGACTAGCATCTGCGATATGAAGTACCATGTTTCATTGGTAGGGAACATTGTGATGTTCTGAGCATGCAGATGGATAGTGACCTGGTGATCTATCGAACTACCCACGTTCGGACTTTCCAAGTGGTTACCATTTGTCAAGTGGATAAGTCCGAGGTCTTGGTTGTACTGATTAGTCCTCACTACTCGAAACGTCATTGAGACTCTACATGATGGGCGCCTCACTTTGACCCATTTACCGACTCACTTGGGGTCATTAGGTGGCGGGATTGGGTGAGGTCCCGATGCATGTAGGAGTCGATGTTTCGTTGTCAAGGATTCACTGCTCGCTTTCATGCGTGGATATCCTATACTATCTGAGGAGATAATAGTGTATAAATATCTGGCCAGAGTACTGGATGTGTTTTAGGTAAATGGGTTTATCTAGTAACACTCGCGATGTCACAATTTAATCTCCAAGATGTATGAATAGTTATCGGATCTCTAGCGACTCTCGATTTACCAATGGTCGTTGATCTGATCGTGATATATGTGTTGAAAGGATCGTACTGTACGCTAACCACGACCAACTGGTTCTTGTAGGCACTATCAGTGATACCTAGGGGGTCATGGGGCGATGTTGTTGGGCGCTTTACCATGATCCGTTGGGCAAGTCCGAGATTGTGATTTCGGAGTCACAATGGTTGTGGGCCCACGACTAGCTGTATCCCTGAACCATTTAGGGTCACACAAGTACTGGATTCACGATTCCAGCACGGAAACTGAGCTCAATCTGTTGATCATAGGAGGAGGATTTTAGGGAATGCGATTTCCTAAAAGTCAACAGTGGTCAAATTGCGATTTCCCAAAGTTGAGGGGCTAAACTGCTATTTTGGTATAGGTGGTCTGAAAAGTTGTTTTCACATCATAATATTCAGTTTTGGAAACTGAGTCTATCGGTCCGATCTGATCGTCGATCGGAGTTATGATGAAACTACAGTGATGGAAATGAACCGAATGTTCATATGGACCTGGGCCTGACCCAAGTCCATTGGGCCGGTTCAAGCCCATCACTTATTTATTAAATTAGAACTAGGGCTACAACAAGAATACACTTTGATACAACCCTAGCCTCCAAGTAGCCGCCCCACCCTCTCCTCCACACCCCGCCGCCGCCGACCGCCCCAGCACCGCCGCCGTCGCCCGATTTTTCGCGTGGTCGGACCTGTTCCGATCAGCGTGACGAGGAGATTCCGTCCGTGGTGAATTCGTCAGATCTTCTAGTGCAGACTGACGAAGGACTCGTGTTTCCGGTCGTGGACCTGATTAGGAGGATCTACCGCCGCCTACATTTGAAGAGCCAGATTCCCTGTGAATTTGGTTGGAGCCAGGCGCCTAGACGCCAGCAAGGTAACATTCGATAAAAATCCTATGTATGGTTTATTGAATTTATTTTATGTATTGAACGTTTTTCGGGACAATTTTTAAACTTCTGTTGCGCCCCCGGGAAACGGGATCCGGATCCGCCATTGTCGCCAACACTGACACGCACAGAATCAGCAACAACAAGCCACGGCTACAACAGATCTGAGTTCAAAGTGATAAATGCGTGTATGCAACAGCTAAAATGTTCAACACAGAAACATATATCACACGCAAAACATACACAGCAGCAATCATAATCACCCATGCTCAATCCAAAGCTGTAAAACAAGCTCACATCCATACCTCAAGTCTTCTGTGCTACAATTACTACAACAGGGTTCCAAGCAATACATCACACCTGCTAAGCCAATCACAACAACTACTCAATAACCGAAGCACAGAAAAGCAACAGCTGGGAGCTACAAACTCGACCAGCGCTATTCTACCCCTCTATCTCAAACAGAGAGCTCTAAACAAACATAAGGTAGGGTCTGAACACTTACCCCAACAAGCTAGGACGGAACGCTAACAGACTACACAAGGGAGATGTTTTCGCACACCTCACCAGCTTCAAGAAAGCGTCCAAAAGCAGCACCAAACGAAGCGTCTTAGCAAGAGGAGTACAACGCTACCACTCTCACTTCAATCGGAGCTGTCTACCGCCAGAAATCGGAGAAGATAAGGTTCGATGAACAGTAGCTAGGGTATCGCGACAGAGTTCAACAATCGGGAAATATTTCTAAGTGTCGGGGAACAATAATAGACAAGGGTCAAAGCTCTCTATATATAAAAACTCAAATTTGTTCAAGTCTGCTGAACATATCCCACCGACAACTTAAGGTACAAGGCTGATATTCCCGCTCGAATCCAGATCTCGCAACAGATCTCACTCTACGCCAAAACAGATCCCGTCCTAAACAAACGACGTCGTACAGAATCTACTGTCGCAACTAGACATGTCACCCTCTACTCAAATCTGAATCGCTAGCGCAATAGAAATCTGAACCCAAAACAGCGTCACTCTCTAACACTCAGATCTCTCTCAAATCTGAAGACCAACGCTGACACAACTGAGCTTCACTCGCTAAAACAAAACGTTGTCGTCTCAACTAATCCAAACGACGTAGTTTAGCTACTCGCTACAGAACACGCTAGCTCACAACTGAACAACAGCGACGACAGATCCCATCATGACTGCTGAACGCGAATCACTCAGCGATGACCAACATCACATCTGAACAGATCCCGCTCAAAAACTCTAACTGAACCAAAACTGATTCCAGGACTTATACAAACCTGATAGCTTCTCCAATCATATCGACTAAAAGCTGGTCATCCAGATTCGTTCACTCAAATCTGATTCCAATAAAACCCGATTAATTTACTTAATTAATCTCCTCAGCTTTTCGGGTCTCACATCTCTCTCCCACTGAACAGGATTTCATCCTCGAAATCAAAAAACTACGGATCTGAACAGAAACTCAACAAAATCAAGAGTTCAAGATAACTGGGGAAAACCACAAGCAAACAACTACTGGAATCTGATACAACGCTCAATCAAACAGATGCGGCCACTCACGCTGCATCTTCTCTTCAGTTCCCAAGTAGCTTCCTCTCTACCATGTTTGCTCCATTGGACCATCACTAAGGGAATGGTCTTATTCCTCAACTGTTTCTCTTTTATATCCAAGATCTGCAAGGGGTACTCAACATAACTCAAAGTCCGATCTAGCTCCACCTCATCAGTTCTCAACACATGCGAGGGATCTGGCTCATATTTCCTCAACATCGAAACATGCAAGTAGCTTCCTCTCTACCATGTTTGCTCCATTGGACCATCACTAAGGGAATGGTCTTATTCCTCAACTGTTTCTCTTTTATATCCAAGATCTGCAAGGGGTACTCAACATAACTCAAAGTCCGATCTAGCTCCACCTCATCAGTTCTCAACACATGCGAGGGATCTGGCTCATATTTCCTCAACATCGAAACATGAAACACATCATGTAAGGAAGACAAATCTGGAGACAACAACAGCCGATAAGTCAAAGGACCAATTCTCTCTAAAATCTCATATGGTCCAACATAACGAGGAGCTAATTTCCCCTTGAGACCAAATATCCTAACACTGCGAAAAGGATAAAACTTAATGAAAACTAGATCACCAACCTCAAATTCCAAAGGCCTACGCCTCTTATTCGCATAACTAGCTTGGCGATCTTGTGCAGCTTTCATTAGCTGGTGAATTAGATCCTTTGGATCTCTCATCTGCTGCACAAATTCTGGAGAAGACAACTGCTTCTCCCCCACTTCTTCCCAACATACTGGCGATCTGCACTTTCTGCCATACAAAGCCTCAAATGGTGCCATCCCAATCGTGACATGATAGCTGTTATTGTAGGAAAATTCAACCAAAGACAACGAATCTTGCCAGCTACCACTAAAATCCATCACAATAGCTCTCAACATATCCTCCAAAATCTGGATAGTCCTCTTAGATTGGCCATCTGTCTGGGGGTGATACGCTGTACTCATAGCCAATCTAGTACCCAAAGCTGTTTGCAAACTCTTCCAAAAACTGGAAGTAAATCTACGATCACGATCTGAAACAATAGAAACCGGCACATGATGCAAACGCACCACGAAATATATGTACATTTTTGCCATATTCTTTAAAGAATAAGTCATGTTGTAGGGAATGAAGTGCGCAGACTTCGACAATCTTTCTATCACAACCCAAACCGCATCACAACCTCTTGCTATGCTTCCAGACAGTTAAAGATTAACGAGAAGAATTATCCTATGCATGAATTAGAATTAGCAGCAGTGGTTTTCGCATTAAAGATTTGGAGACATTATCTTTATGGAGAGAAATGCGAAATCTTTACTGATCACAAGAGCCTTAAGTATTTCTTTACCCAGAAATAGCTTAATATGAGACAAATGAGATGGCTAGAACTGTTAAAGATTATGATTGTGTGATCAGCTATCACCCAGGTAAAGCTAACGTAGTAGCAGATGCGTTAAGTAGAAGAAATGTGGGTTTGGCTCAGATCTCAGTTCAGATTCCATTAGTGTTAGAGATTAACAGATTTGACTGGGAATTGTTACGAAAGAGAATGCTGCTAAGTTATCAGTTCTTACGATCCAGTCTACTTTAAAAGATCGGATTCGAGAGGGTCAAGCAAGGGATGAGCAATTACAGAAATGGAAGAAGCAAGATGAAGACAGAGGAGGAAATATTTATACGACAGAAGGGGAAATTGAAATACCAGAATAGGTTGTGGGTACCACGTACAGATTATTTGCGCAAAGAAATTATGAATGAAGCCCATAACTCATCGTATTCAATTCACCCAGGAGGAACAAAGATGTATAAATATTTGCAACACTTGTTTTAGTGGCCAGGAATGAAACGAGATATCTATAATTTCGTCTCCGAATGTTTAACATGCCAGCAAGTGAAAGCAGAGCATCAAACGACCAGCTTGGATGCTAAAGCCTCTCCCTATACCAGTATGGAAATGGGATAATATAGCGATGATTTTGTCATAGGATTACCAAGGACAGTCCATGGATTTAATGCTATATGGGTTATCATTGATAGACTAACCAAGTCAGCACACTTTCTACCCGTTAAGACAACATATGAATTGAATAAGTATGCTGAATTGTATGTTAAGTGTGACGCCCACGCACATGGGAGCCCATGGATTTGTATAAAAAGAAATAAAAGAGAAATGGAAGGGCTGAAATAAAATATTTAAGCCGTATTTCCTTACAAAAGAAAATTCGAACTACCAACGATTGGCGCCAAATAGTAATAACAGATTTAAACAAACAGACTTGAGATACAAAATGCAATTGTGAAATTACAACTTCTGGAACTCTATCTAAATTCACTATTGCTGTAATAGATCTTAATACAGGTTTGGCAAAAGATAAAAAACAACAATAACATCATTTCAGAACCACTGGGCTTCGATAAACACCCACACACCACAACTGGATCAGCTCCCGCCTCCCGCCTGCCCCAGATCTGACTCACCTGCACCAAGAAAGCTAGTGAGCCTAGGGGCTCAGCAAGCAGCGCTTGGTCCTACAATTGGTATCAGAGCCAAGGTCACAATTGGTATCAGAGCCAAGGTCACGGGTTCAATTCCCATTGATTGCAAGGAGTGTAATTATTGGGAAGGAGATTGTTGGAGTGCAATAATTGCCCCTGCTAGGTAGAGCGATCGAACAGTGACGCTTGTGTTGCTATACGATTTAAAATATTGGAGTTGCACCGTTACCACCAGCTATAGCTTTTGGTAAAGCGGCAAGCGCTCGGTCCTACAACTGTCCATGGATTCAATGCTATATGGGTTATTATCGATAGATTAACCAAGTCAGCGCATTTTCTAACTTTTAAGACAACTTATGATTTGAATAAGTATGCTGAATTGTATGTTAAAGTAATAGTTAGACTCCATGGAATTCCAAGTTCTATAGTATCAGATCGAGATCGCAGATTTACTTCTAGATTATGGAAAAGTTTACATAAAGCTTTGGGAACTAAGTTAACCTTCAGTACAGCGTTCCATCCTCAGACAGATGGACAGTCAGAAAGAGTTATCCAAATTTACTGGAGGATTTGTTACGTGCGTGTGTTCTTGACTTTGCAGATAGTTGGGATTCTAAATTGCCCTTAGTTGAGTTCGCCTATAATAACAGTTACCAAGCTTCAATAGAAATGGCTCCATACGAAGCTCTGTATGGCAGGAAATGTATATCACCGATACATCGGGATGATGTAGGTGAAAGAACAGAGATAAGACCAGATATTATAGAACAGACTTCTGAATCCATTAAGAGAATACGTGATCGAATGAAGACAGCACAGAGTAGACATAAGAGTTACGCAGATAGTCATCGCCGAGATCTGAATTTTGAAATAGGAGATCATGTGTTCCTAAAGGTAGCACCGATGAAAGGTGTTATGAGATTTGGTAGAAAGGGGAAGCTGAGTCCCAAATTTATTGGACCATTTCAGATTCTGGAAAGAATCGGACCTTATCTTATCGATTAGCTTTGCCTCCAGACATGTCAGTTGTCCATAATGTGTTTCACATTTCAGCTTTGAGGAAATATGTTGCTAATTCTTCGCATATACTTAGACATGAACCTATCCAGATATCACCAGATTGGACTTACGAAGAGGTTCCAGAGAAGATTCTTTCTAGAGAGAATCGTAAGTTAAGAAACAGAACTATCCCTATAATCAAGATTCAGTGGGCAAATCACACTGAAAGAGAAGCTACATGGGAAGTAGAATCTGATATGCAAAGAAGTTGCCTAGACCTGTTTAAGTAAGTAATTTCGGGGACGAAATTCTTTTAAGGAGGGTAGATTGTAACGACCAGAATCTTTTATAGCCACAATTAGAAAGTTATAAGATTTTTTAGAGATTAAATTGAAATGTATTTTATTCAACTTTTATTTCGGTTTAATTCTAAGATTTTCTAGTATGTGAATTTAGCTTTTGTTTATACATCAAGTTGAATTTTAGTTATGAGCTTTATGCGTTAATCAGTTACTGTCTTAGTGGATTTATTTCCAAATTTAGAATGCAATTGCAGAAGCTGTTTGGTCGATTCTTACAAGCCAATTAAATCCTTATTTTTAAAAAAATAGCCCGGTTCGAATTATCAGAATTAATTTTAAAATAGAGTAGCACTTTTTTAAAGATTTTTGGCATATTGATTAAACGTGTTTCTTTCCTAGGAATTTTAATTCATATATATAGGATGTTAGACACATCATGCATCAATATTTACAAATCAAAATACTTTCTTAAAAGCAAGCGGTGCTATCTGTCGAAGAAACCAAGCAAAACCTTTCAAAGTTTTTGAAAGAGACAAGTGGAGCGTACGTGATTGCCAAATTTCTACTGTGATTGTATTGCAGAATTCAGGCAAGTAAACTCTGTTTCTTGCTACACTCATGAAAGCATTATTCGATTCTGTATGCATGTTGTATGTGTTTTAAATATTTGAAGATAGTCACGGCTGTTCTTCAAAGAAAAGAAAAGTTCATGTTCTGTTTTTACGAAGAAGTGCGTGTTTACTGTATTTTGATTCAGAAAAAGATTTTAGAACATGTTTGTTGATGTTCTTCCAGTTAGTTCTTGAGAGTTCTAAAGATTTTCTTCGAAGTAACTTACAAGTAGCTTATTCGATCATTTCCAGAAATTTCTTGAGATCTTTTGATTTCTTCAGACTAAGGTTTCTATTGTTGATGATGGTTGTTCTTGCGACGAAGTCTGAAATCTGGTTCTTAAACCAAAAGTTGAATTTCATATTGAACAGATTCTAGATATAGTTCTGTTTTATGTTATTCGAAGTTCAGATGCGAGTTTTGTTTCAAATCTGAGTTGACTACGGTTGACCATTGACATCTGAACGACTCCATTTGGTTATATTGATTTCGCTGACTTCTGAGTTGACCGAACAGAATCTTAATTTCTTTCTTCTACGTTGAGATTTCTATGTATAATTCATATTTCATCTTTTTAGCCTTCGGTTTTTCTTCGATAGATACAGAGATTACAGATTTGAATTTCCTTATTCATTTCCGCTTCAATTCGAAAGATTAATTCGATTCATTCGAACCGTTTCGAGTGACTTTATTCAGTTTTCATCTTCGCAAGTTTTACAGAGAATTCTCATAAAGTCCCAGAACATCACTAGACATTGAAAACCAGTAACCGTACCAGAAAGAAAAGAAAAACAGACTTTACGAAAGAAAGAGCAGAAAGAAAGAAAGTTTTCGAAAAGTTTTATAGATTATGATTAGATAACAGTTGGATTCCCAGGGAGGGTGAGTGCCTGGTTGACGATCCAGTGTGCCACTTCGAATGGAAAGGGACAAGATTATAGTTGAGAAGAAACTGTAATCTCTTTCCCAGGAAGGATCAGAGTTCCAGACTGACGGGTCTGTAGTTCCCTTCACATAGATGGGATTTATCCCAGCCCCCTGATATCATATGAGAGTTTGATGAAACGACCGAAACCACTGTGCAAGTGTCTAATCTTAATTACCATAAAAGAAAAGAAACTGCGCAAGTATGATTTTAATCACAGCTCTATAGAATGTTTAAAGATGTTTCTTTTTTAGAAGTAAAGAAAACGGTTTCAGAACTTGTTTATAATTATGCTTTCAGTTCATTCAGATTTCACGGTTCTTGATTTTAACTTATTTAATATTAAGTTATTCAGATTCAGATTCCAGTACAGTATTAGATATCGTTGCTTATGTTATGTGCCTTCGATATTCCAGTTTTTACCTGCTGAGCACCTAGGCTCACTAGTTTTCATTGAGTGCAGGTAATGAGCAGTAGGGAGCTGGATGATGATGAGCTTAACGAAAAGTTGTGTTTATCGTGGACACCAGATTTTGTTGTTCTTTGAGATTCAGTTTTTGTTGTACAGACCCTAGTCATAATTTTGTATAATGATAGATTTCAAGTTTCTTTCTTTTGTCGAAATATGTACCACAATTATTATTTAATGAATTTGATAGGATCAATGTGGTTCGAAAAACAGTTACAAGAGTTCAGAAGGGGGGTGAATGAACTCTTGGTATTTTCAAATTTTCGAAACCTTTTAAAACAGTTTTACAAGCACCCGCTTAACTTAAATCCGAGTTACCAGATTTAAGGATCTCGGTTTAAATCAAATTTCTCGACTAACAAAAAGTGCGGAAAGAAGTCGATTAATTTGTGAATAGTTAAAGCAATAAGTAAATGCGATAAAGTAAAAGTTTAAGAGTCGAGAGTTTGTTTATGGAAGTTCGGATATCAATATCCTACGTCTCCCCTTCTTCCTTTTCAGGAAGGTTCCATTAGAAGATTTGATGGTTACAGGCCTTCTGCAAACACCCAATCACCGAGCCTCGCTCCAGGTGAACTCCTATCAACACCAATCACAAAGCAGTCACAGCTGTTGTTTACAACACTTGATAAATTTCAAACGGCCTTTAGATAGCGCGTTTTTTACAGACTCAACTAAGGATATTACAATGAAATATAACGATTGTGAGTGCTGTAAATATTCTGGTTTCTAGGCTAAGAAACTCGATTCAACAAAAGTGAACCAGAAGATGAACTCGAAGATAGAAATGTGAAAATCAACACTTGTGTTCTTCGAGTTTTTGAGCTTTTGAGAGATAACTTCAACAGAGTGTAAGCTCGAGAATAATGGAGACAAAGAATAGTGAAAATGATAGAGAGTAATCGAGAGCTTCTTCAATTCAAATTCCAGCTCTATTTATAGTCTTCGTTCACAACGGCCGATTAATTTGGCTAATGAAACAAAATCCCTTTTGAAAATCTGTTAATCGTATGACCGTATATTCTGCTCCACCAAATGGTCAATTTCACATCGTCAGAGCCAACTTGTCGTGTTCCATTTCTGTGCAATCACCGTATAACGTCCTCTGTAAATTGTGTACTATTTACCCAACATAGTACTGACGTTGTCTCCTTAATTCCAGACAATTGTACGATTCAATCTTCACCATTGATTCTTTCCATTTGAATATTTAATGGCGTTTGAATCGATTTGTTTCTTACGCCTGAATTCTCTTATTGTTAATACATCTTTTCCTTTCTTGAAGAAGATGAATAGTTCATCGCTGATAGAATACGTGACTGTTACTACAGAATAAATAACATCAAGTAAATCTTTGCAACAACTGAGTGTCCAACTACTGATCGTAACAACAACTGAATGCGTGCATCAACCAACGTTTGAATTCTAGCGCTAAACAAAACGTTGTCGTATCAACTAATCCAAACGACGTAGTTTTGTTGTTTGTTAAGAAACATGCTAACACTTGAGTAGTTGCGCCTGATATCAAATCAACAACTAAATCCCCAACGGCTGAATACACTTCTTAAAGAAATAACCAACATCTGAATATGCTTGCTACTAAAGTAGAATTCAACTGCTGATCACAAAAACCAACGACTGATTATACCAACTGCTGATTAGATATCCAACGCCTGAATAGATACCCAACGTCTGAAATAACTTTCTTTTTGAAAATAGAGAATATGACATAACGGCTGGTTGCAACGACTGAATGTTTCAACAATAATCACGACTGAATCAAAAACACTGTAGCCAACTACTGAAAATATTTACTTCTGAAATATGTACCCAACGGCTGAAATACACTCGCTACTGACGCGAATATCCAACTGCTGAAATATGTTGACTACTGAAGTGAATATCCAACTGCTGAATCAATATACTTCTGACATACCAAAGTCTGATTGCGTAACCCTTGATCAACACATGAATTGCTCTTACGACTGACATAAAAACCGGATACCAGAAACTGATAACCAAATATCTTCAACCTCTAAAATAGAAACCCATCAACTGAGTGCTTCAACTCAACTACTGAAATATTCCCGAATACCAAGATCTGATATCTAACAACTAAAATTAGTCAAACCCAATATCTGACTGGTCAATCCAACATCTGAAGTAAACTTTGCTCCAAACATGTAGTTGATCATTTTCAACGGCTGACTGTCCAAGTGTTATCTTTAACACGTCTTATTTTGTTATCACCAAAACTAATAAATTTATCTTAACAATTTCCCCCTTTTTGGTGATGACAAAACTTAGCAGTCTATTGATTTAAATAAATGAGCAAAAGTGAATTGCACAAGGGTCAGCTGAAATACTAAATTTTCATTAACTGAAAAATTGTACACAAGGTTTGTACAACTAAGAGATCAACAGCATCAATAGCAATATTATCCTAGCCAATCTTCAAATGATCTTCTGAACGCTCCACCACCACTGCTGTAATGTCTTCTCTTGGAAGATCCACTCTTATCACCTCTTCTCTGACTTCCACCTCTGCTACCACTTTCCCTAGTACCACTTCTCTATTCATCTGCTCTATTGCCACTGCCACCACTTCCCCCGCTGGGTCGGCTTTGATCTTCAGGAGGTGGTTGGGGGCGGCTGCTACCACTTTCCCCCTTTTTGGCATCACCGCTTCTGAGATAATTAACGATGAGACCGAGTTTGGTAGAAAGATTGAGATAATTCTCCTCTGTTTTAGCACGGTAGTCGAGTTGCTCACTTTGAATTTCAGCAACCTGCCCATCCAAATAAGTTACTTTAGCGTTAATCTCTTTCACCTCCTTCCGAACATCTACTGTATCAAAGGCAGCAGCAGCAATCTGAGCACTTAGCTTCTGGTGAGTTGATTTGAGATCAAGCGACGAGAGGTTCTTTTGATCATGCATATCTTTGCGCAATGCCCTGTGCACTCTGTCCTTTTCATCAACCGTGAGGATATCTTCTTTTCTAGGTCTCGAATGTGCACAAGAAGAATATCCTTGAGATTATGAGCATCATCTCTGCGTCTGAATTATTCACTCTGAACTTGGTCAACAGAAGCGCGCAATTTAGATAAAGACTCCATAACATCGGTGGCAGCAGGTGGTAGAGAAATTGAAGTATCAGCAGTATCATTATCATAAAAATGCATAGAAGAGTCGTCTGAAGTGGATTAAGAAAAAGGACTCTGATCTAACATCATCTGTACACTCGAAGCAACTGAAATTGAACTCTGAACTATCTGTACATCTCTCAACACTGTTCTGTCCAAAGCAATAGAGGAAAAAAAACTGCGGATATCATCTGTACTCAAACCAGCAAATAAAATATACTGAACAGAAGCTGTATGTGAGGAATCAGATTTTAGATTTGTGATTAATCTATCTGATTTGGGATTTGTCGCGTAGATTTGAGGGTTTTGTGAGAGAAATCTGATTCCATGGCGTTTAGAAGTAATACGCTGTCGTTTCGTGAAATCAGATGTAGCGCAATTCAGATGTCAACGCAAGTATTACTGTAGCGAGTGAATAATGCGTCGTCGTTTTGCTATTCAGTAGTAGGGCTTGAAGATGATTTGGGATTTGTCGCGTAGATTTGAGGGTTTTGTGAGAGAAATCTGATTCCATGGCGTTTAGAAGTAATACGCTGTCGTTTCGTGAAATCAGATGTAGCGCAATTCAGATGTCAACGCAAGTATTACTGTAGCGAGTGAATAATGCGTCGTCGTTTTGCTATTCAGTAGTAGGGCTTGAAGAGGTATCTACTCGCAGCTGAGGTGCGGGTGCGAGAATTGACGAGAACGCGACACGTGTTGGTCAACTTTTTAGTGTTGACTGTTGATTGTAGCGCTACCAGCTGTTGGTTTTAGGAACAAGTCGTTGATGTGAGACGACGTCGTTTTGATAAGTTGGAACGCAGCGTTTTGGGTGCAACGCTTTTGATCAGCTGTTGGCAGTAAAGGTTATGTGTCCTTTACGTCGTCGTTTGAATTGTTTAGAGTGTCCAGACGTTGGTTTGATCAGCTGTTGGCAGCGAGGATGACGTATCCCTGATGCGACGTCGTTTTGTGTAGTTACGCTTTGAGTTAATAAGCGTATTTCAGATGTTGGTTGTTTTGAAAGATATCTGTTGTCAGCTGTTCGAACGTTGCGGCGTCGTTTTGATTAGTTGATGCGGCGTCGTTTTGATGTTCCTTTGTGAATGCAACGTCTGATGGTTGCTGCTGGTTTCGTTGAGAGGAAGAGCTGGTTTCTGTTGTAAGATTCCTACTGTAGCAACGTCTGATAGATTGAATCAGCAGCTATTGTATGGAGTTATATAGATAAGTGTTGATCGACACTTAGAATTATTCTGAACCTGATATTTCTCATCTCCATCTTCAAACCCTCGTTTTAGCTACTTTTCACCGAATGTTTCTTCCCTAGATTTCTGTCGATTCCAGCTTTTGTTTTCGATTGATTTTTGTGATTCCTACTGTAGCAACGTCTGATAGATTGAATCAGCAGCTATTGTATGGAGTTATATAGATAAGTGTTGATCGACACTTAGAATTATTCTGAACCTGATATTTCTCATCTCCATCTTCAAACCCTCGTTTTAGCTACTTTTCACCGAATGTTTCTTCCCTAGATTTCTGTCGATTCCAGCTTTTGTTTTCGATGATTTTTGTGGCACTGGATTCCTTGTGAGTTGCTCTGTCGATTGCTACTCATTAGAGGTTGTGGAACGACTTGTGGAAGTGAGCATGAAGCTGCTGGTGTACGAGGATTTCTGGAGAAATCTGATTGAGAGTTCTTTGATTGTTGTACGCTTCTGGGTAAGTGATTCCTTGCCAATTTAAACCTCGTTTTAGAGTTGAGTAATACTCTGTAGGATTTGGTAGCTGAGTTATGCTACTGGACCTTAGAACCTTAGATATTGAGTTCGAATTTAACTGAATTGTTAGATACCTGGTACAGATTTCAGTTCCAGGGACTCTCTGTCATGTTTTCTGAGCCAGGAGAGATCTGGTTGCTTAGGCCGTGAATTGCAGCGACTTGTGAGAACTCTGTTGAGGTATTTGAGGCTTGTAGGTATGAATTGAGCGGATTTAACAGCTTTGAGCGTGGACATGGCTGTGATTGATGTTATGAAATCTGCTGATTTGATTTTGTGCTTTTACGTGATACAGTTTGTTGAAATGATTGAGTTGTACATTCTGTTTTCATGTATTGAATTGTATGCATTGAGAATTGGATATTGATTTGGCATACATGCATACATCTTGAGCCTGATTGACAGATTGATTGATGACCTGAATGAGAGCCACGTTGCGACTGGCCGACAGATGTGTCGTGCCTGAAAAGTTCAACGCTATCATCGGAGTGGTGACTGCCGGATTCGAGCGTCTACCACCGAGCTGTGATGGGCTGACGGGCTCTGAAGATCACGGACCGATGATTTCCCCGGTTGATACACCGTGCATGGTATAGAGACTCGACTGAGATAATTTGCCAGTTGATACACTGGTCTAGCTATCCGATCCTTGATAGCCCTCATGCATTGCATAGAATCGATAATAGCATGTTGCATGATTAGCTGTTTTGATATCTCTTCGTACTGAGGCTTGACCTCGTATTTCTTTTCCTGCTTTTGTGTTGTTTGGGTCTATGTTACCCATTTGCAGGATCTTCAGGTAACCAAGCTGGACTGAGTGGAGTGCCAGCTGGTCGATCCCCGTTTCCTTGAGTCCCAGTTTATTTTATTATATGTATTAAACCGGGGGATGCCCCGTGTTTTATTGTATTGGGGATCTGTATTTGATTTGAGATTTGATGTTACCTGTTTATATGAGTTTGAGTTAACTCGTATTTTGATTATGAATATTTTGAATGATGATTTTGAGTTCTGGCCCAAATGATTTTGAAAAATTTTTAAGCCCTGTTTTATGCTTCCGCTATTATGTGCTTATTTGTGCTGTAATCTTGAGTGATTAGCACGGGACCTGACATTTTTGGTATCAGAGCTTAAACTGGGATAAGCTCGATTTCTTTTGATCACACTCGAGTCTTGGCACAGAGTTTTGATTTGATTTTTGATTGACTCTGTGACTTATGTGATCTTTTATCTATCTATGTGATATATCTGCTATGAGATCTTACCTCTGGACTTGTTTAGATGCCGCCGAGGAGAGGAAGAGGTAGGACGACTAGATGTACCGAGGAGGAGTCTAGGGCAGGTAGCGATGATGATGTTCATCAGGTTGAGAACGTTACTAGACACAGATAGGCGAGATGGAGTTGGTTTTAACTAGGTTTCAGCGGACGAACCCTCCGACGTTTTCTGCTACCGAGGGTGGTGCGATGGCTGAGGCTTGGTTAGTTCAGATGGAGGAGTTGTTCGATACTCTGGAATACGCTTCCGAGAAGAGACTGAAGCTGGCGGTGTTGCAGCTGAGAGAAAACGCACAGCGCTGGTGTAGGGGTACTTCTCGTATCCTTTGTGATAGTGGGGCTGTGATCACTTGGGAGAGCTTATCTGATGCGTTCCGACAGGAGTATACCCCGGAGTCCTTCTATAACAGTCGCGAGCGAGAGTTCGACAACCTGAAGCAGGGTAACATGCGAGTGGCTGAGTATTCCGACAGTTTTCTGCTCTTTTGATTTATGTGCCACACGTAGCCAACCAGGAGAGGACGAAGAGGAACAAATTTCTGAAAGGTTTGAGGCCTGATCTGTATCGGATGGTTTTTTCTGGTTCACCTGCTACCTACATATAGGCTGTGAACCGAGCAGTGGATATTGAGGAGAGTTTGTCGGAGGTAGAGGCTCCGACTCAGCTGCCTACTGGACGCACCTATCAACCTGTGCAGGATGCGTCGCAATCTTTTCATTCTACTCAGGGGTCGCAGCAGCAGCAGTCGAATCGCCAAAGGTTTCGACCTCGAGGGAAACAGTTCAAGAAGAAGGCGAATTCGAGTTCCTCTGGTTCTACGAGTTCTGATTCTGGCAGTGGTTCAGGCAGCATGTCTTGTGGACAGTGCGGAGGAAGGCATCCGACTTCGCAGTGTCGTGGAGTTCAGGGGTTTTGCCATAACTATGGACAGCCCGGACATTTTCATAGAGTATTTCCTTTGTTGAGGGGTCAGTCTTCAGTTCCTTCGTAGCAGGGATCAGCTGGTGGTTATTCTCAGAGACCGCAGTTTCCTGCCCCTACCCAGCAATCTGGATTCCAACCCCGTGAGCCTTCTAGGTTTGGAGCTCCTTCGAGACTTCCGTTTCAGATTCCACAGCAGGCCCAGGCGAACGCTTTGGCGAGAGAACAGGCTGAGGAGACACCTGCCATAGTGATCGCAGGTACATGCTCTATTTTTTATTATCCTGCGAGAGTTCTATTTGACACTGATGCATCACACTCTTTTATTTCTGAGTTGTTTGTTTGTGAGCATGGGTTGAGTTCTTCCCCATTGTGTGATGTTGTTTCCGTGTCTACTCTTGCTGATGTGAGTCTGTGGTCCCAAGAAGTGGTGTTGGATTGTGTGCTTCGATTTGATGTGCATGTTTTGGTGTCAAATCTGATTGTTTTGGGAATTAGAGATTTTGATTGCATCTTGGGAATGGATGTATTGTCTAGCTATAAGGCTACTGTTGATTGTTTTCATGGTGTGGTGAGATTTTGCCCTGATTCGGGTGAGAAGTGGGATTTCTACGGCTGATTCACGCTCGAAGATTCCACTGGTGTCCGCCATGGAAATGTTTAGCCTTCTATCGCTGGATAATGCTGGATTCATGATTTATGCGCTTGACATTTCCAAAGAGCCACGATTGGAGTTGAGCGACATTCCGATCGTCCGAGAGTTTCTCGATGTGTTCTCGGATGAGATTCCTGGATTCCATCAAAGACGTGAGATTGACTTCAATATCGAGTTGGTGCCTGGTACCGCCCCGATTTCTAGAGCTCCGTATCGGTTGGTGCCAGCAGAGTTGAAAGAACTGAAGGATCAGTTGAGATATCTCTTGGAGAAAGGCTTCATCAGACCGAGTATGTTGCCTTGGGGAGCTCCGATTCTTTTTGTGAAGAAGAAAGATGGGTCTATGAGGATTTGCGTGGATTTCCGACAGTTGAATAAGGCGACGGTGAAAAACAAGTATCCTTTGTCGAGGATTGATGACTTGTTCGATCAGTTGCAAGAATCGGTGGTGTACTCGAAGATTGATTTGCGCTCTGGCTATCATCAGTTGCGGATTAGAGACGCTTACGTGTCGAAGACAGCTTTCCGGACTCGATATGGGCATTATGAGTTTCTTGTCATGCCGTTTGGGTTGACGAATGCCCCAGCTATTTTCATGGATTTGATGAATCACTTCTTTAGCGAGTACATCGATCGGTTCATGATCGTCTTCATATATGACATCCTAGTGTATTCGAGGAGCTTGAGAGAGCATAAGGGGCATCTTAAACTGGTGTTGCAGAGGTTGAGGGACTCTCAATTGTACGCCAAGTTCAGCAAGTGCGAATTTTGGATTGACAGAATTATCTTTTTGGGTCATGTGATTTCAGTGCAAGGAATTTCGGTGGATCCGAGTAAGGTCGAAGCAGTTCTTAACTGGGAGAGACCTAGGAATGTTTCCGAGATCCTCAGCTTCTTGTGATTGGCTGGCTATTACAAGCATTTTATTGAGAAGTTCTCTTCTATAGCCAGGCCGATGACTCAATGACTCAGAAGGATCGGAAGTTCGTTTGGACTGACGAGTGCGAGTTCAGTTTTCAGACGTTGAAAGAGAAGTTGACTACTGCTCCTGTTTTGGCTCTACCGTCTAGATCCGGAGGATTCGTTGTGTGCTCCGATGCTTCTCTCAATGGTTTGGGATGTGTTCTGATGCAGAACGGGTACGTGATTGCTTATGCGCCTCGACAATTGAAGCCTCACGAGACGAGGTACCCTGTTCATGATTTGGAGTTGGCTGCGATAGTGTTTGCCTTGAAGATTTGGCGGCATTATCTGTATGGTGAAGAATTTGTGGTGTACACCGATCACAAGAGCCTGAAATATATCTTCACGCAGTCTGATATGAATATGAGGCAACGACGTTGGATGGAATTGCTCAAGGACTTTAACTGTGAGATTCAGTATCAGCCTGGGCGGATGAACTCGGTTGCCGATGCATTGAGTAGTAAGACCCAGCCTGCGATGCTTTCGTTTTTTAATGTCTCAAAAGTCTATGAGTAGTTGAGTACATCTGGTTGGCGATTCCAGCCGGGTGATCAGTACTTCATGGTTTCTTCGATTCAAGTAGAACAGCAGATTGTGAGTGACATCATGGAGGCGCAGAAGACTGATCCATATATTCATGAGTTGAATATTAAAGCCCGAAGTGTTCAGTCTTATGATTTCTCTATTACTTCTGATGGATGTTTGAGATTTAGAGGAAGATTAGTGGTTCCGAACTTGATCGACTTGAAAGAGACCATTCTGAACGAAGCACATTGTAGCCGGTACAGTGTACATCCGGGGCGAGAGAAAGATGTATCATGCCTTGAAGTCTCACCACTGGTGGGCAGGTATGAAGAGCGACATCTCTGGTTTTGTTGCTAGATGTCTGAATTTCCAGCATGTCAAGGCTGAGAGGATGAGACCTGGTGGATTGTACAGAGTTTGTAGGTGCCCCAATGGAATTGGGACCACATCGCCATGGATTTTGTGACTCATCTACCTCGATCGAGTAGGGGATGTGATGCGATTTGGGTGGTGATTGATATACTTTCGAAGTCAGCCCATTTCATTCCCTATGATGTGAGGTGTTCCATGAAGAAAATGGCAAAGCTGTACATCGACCATGTGGTTAGATTGCATGGAGTTCCTGTTTCGATAGTGTCTGATAGAGATCCAAGGTTCACTTCTCGTTTCTGGAAGAGTCTGCAAGCAGCGATGGGTTCAAGATTGGCTATGAGCACAGCCTATCACCCACAGACAGATGGTCAGTCTGAGCGGACCATTCAGATTTTAGAGGATATCCTGCGTGCAGTTGTGATGGATTTCAGTGGTGGCTGGCAGGATTCTTTGTCCTTATTTGAGTTTTCGTATAACAACAGCTACCAGGTGACTATCGGGATGGCTCCATTTGAGACATTGTATGGTCTAAAATGCAGATCTCCGATTTGTTGGGAAGAAGTTGGTGAGAAACAACTTTCTACCCCTGAATTTGTGCAGTATATGAAAGATCAGATTGATTTGATTCGAAGTTGAATGAAGGCTGCACAAGATAGATTTACCAGCTATGCTAACCGAAGACGTCGACCTTTAGAGTTTGAGGTTGGCGATCGAGTGTTTCTCAAGATTTCTCCGTTCAAGAGTGTTATGCGATTCAGATTTAAAGGCAAATTGGCTCCTAGATTCGTTGGTCCCTTCGAGATTGTTGAGCGGATTGGAAAATTGGTTTATCGATTGAAGCTGCCTGATGAGTTAGCAGCGATACATGACGTTTTTCATGTGTCAATGTTGAGAAAATATGAGCCAGATCCGTTCCATTTGTTAAGAACCGATGAAGTTGAGCTGGATTCTACCTTGAACTATGTAGAATATCCAGTGCAGATTCTGGATAGGAAGGAGAAGCAGCTGAACAAAGTGATTCCGTTGGTGATGGTCAATGGAGTAAGCATGGCCGAGAAGAAGCAACCTAGGAGGTTGAGGATAAGATGAGACAGGATTGGCCTCATATGTTTGAGCACTGATAGTGTAAATTCCAGGTAATTTCTAAGCTTTGATTTGAGCTTGCTTAGATGATTGTGTTTGATTACGATGTTTGATTGAGCTTTCCCTGAGTTTGCCTTTGATTTCGAGGACGAAATCCCTTAAGGTGGGGAGAATGTGAGGAATCAGATTTTATATTTGTTATTAAACGATTTGATTTGGGATTTGTCGCGTAGATTTGAGGGTTTTGTGAGAGAAATCTGATTCAATGGCGTTTAGAAGTAATAGGCTGTCGTTTCGTGAAATCAGACGTAGCGCATTTCAGACGTCAACGCAAGTCAACGGTACTGTAGCGAGTGAATAATGCGTCGTCATTTTGCTATTCAGTAGTAGCGCTTGAAGAGGTATCTATTGCAGCTGAGGCACGGGTGCGAGAATTGACGAGAACACGACACGTGTTGGTCAACTTTTTAGTGTTGACTGCTGATTGTAACGCTACCAGCTGTTGGTTTGAGGAACCAGTCGTTGATGTGAGACGACGTTGTTTTGATAAGTTGGAACGCAGTGTTTTGGGTGCAACGCTTTTGATCAGCTGTTGGCAGTAAAGTGACGCGTCCTTTACGTCGTCGTTTGAATTGTTTAGCGTGACCAGACGTTGGTTTGATCAGCTGTTGGCAGCGAGGATGACGTATCCTTGATGCGACGTCGTTTTGTGTAGTTACGCTTTGAGTTATAAGCGTATTTCAGCTGTTGGTTGTTTTGAAAGATATCTGTTGTCAGCTGTTCGAACGCTGCGGCGTCGTTTTGATTAGTTGATGCGGCGTTGTTTTGATGTTCCTTTGTGAATGCAACGTCTGATGGTTGCTGCTGGTTTCGTTGAGAGGAAGAGCTGGTTTCTGTTGTAAGATTCCTACTGTAGCAACGTCTGATAGATTGAATCAGCAGCTGTTGTATGGAGTTATATAGATAAGTGTTGATCTGCACTTTGAATTATTCTGAACCCGATATTTCTCATCTCCATCTTCAAACCCTCGTTTTATCTACTGTTCACCGAACGTTTCTTAGCTATATTTCTGTCGATTCCATCCTTTGTTTTCGATGATTTTGGTGGTGCTGGATTCCTTGTGAGTTGCTCTGTCGATTGCTACTCATTAGAGGTTGTGGAACGACTTGTGGAAGTGAGCGTGAAGCTGCTGGTTTACGAGGATTTCTGGAGAAATCTGATTGAGCGTTCTTTGATTATTGTACGCTTCTGGGTAAGTGATTCCTTGCCAATTTAAGCCTCGTTTTAGAGTTGAGTAGTACTTTGTAGGATTTGGTAGCTGTGTTATGCTACTGGAACTTAGAACCTAAGTTATTGAGTTCGAATTTAACTGGATTGTTGACCTGGTACAGATTTCAGTTCCAGGGAGTCTCTGCCGTGTTTGCCGAGCCAGGAGAGATCTGGTTGCTTAGTTAGTGAATTGCAGCGACTTGTGAGAACTCTGTTGAGGTATTTGAGGCTTGAAGGTACGAATTGAGCGGATTTAATAGCTTTGAGCGTGGACATGGCTGTGATTGATGTTATGAAATCTGCTGATTTGATTCTATTCTTTTACGTGATACAGTTTGTTGAATTGATTGAGTTGTACATTCTGTTTTCACGTATTCGTCTACCACCGAGCTGTGATGGGTTGATGGGCTCTGAAGATCACGGACCGATGATTTCCCCTGTTGATACACCGTGCGTGGTATAGAGGCTCGACTGAGATGATTTGCCAGTTGATACACTGGTCTAGCTATCCGATCCTTGATAGCCCTCATGCATTGCATAGCGTCGATTATAGCATGTTGCATGATTAGCTGTTTTGATAGCTCTTCGTACTGAGGCTTGACCTCGTATTTCTTTTCCTTCTTTTGTGTTGTTTGGGTCTGTGTTACCCATTTGCAGGATCTTCAGGTAACCAAGCTGGACTGAGTGGAGTGCCAGCTGGTCGATCCCCGTTTCCTTGAGTCCCAGTTTATTTTATGATATGTATTAAAGCGGGGGATGCCCCGTGTTTTATTGTATTGGGGATCTGTATTTGATTTGAGATTTGATGTTACCTATTTTATATGAGTTTGAGTTAACTCGTATTTTGATTATGAATATTTTGAATGATGATTTTCAGTTCAGGCCCAAATGATTTTGAAAAATTTTTAGCCCTGTTTTATGCTTCCGCTATTATGTGTTGTAATCTTGAGTGATTAGCACGGGGCCTGACACTGTACATAGTTGACTGCATCCCCAAACAGTAATTGTTGGCTGACGAGAAATAGAATCTGAAACTGGCTCAAAAACTGCAAAAGTGCGGCAAAAATTAATCGAGCCTACTGGCAGAAGTTTACCAGAGACAAAGAATTGTGCAACTTCTATACAAACATCTCCCCACCTCTTCTTCATCAACTTGAAAAATTCACTGACAGGAGGGAGTGTGTCATAATAAGATCGTTGACGTGAGATCTCATTATTTACAACTTCCCTAGGTATCGTCACCCAGTGATCACAACATGGTTCAATGGCCCAAACACCATCAACACAAATCATTGTTCTAATCCAGCATGTAGATCGAATATTGGTGTTGGTTCTGGAAATTATAGCACCTCGATCTCGTGGGCGACTTTCAAAATTTTTTGACCAACACGTCTTCTCCCATCTAAGACCATGTACCATTGTCTGAACTTTCAATTCTTCTACCACAAACAAATGCAGATCGGAAAGCATCTCCAGTACTTTGAGATCAGTGGCAGAGGAGCGATCTCGTGGGCGACTTTCAAAATTTTTTGACCAACACGTCTTCTCCCATCTAAGACCATGTACCATTGTCTGAACTTTCAATTCTTCTACCACAAACAAATGCAGATCGGAAAGCATCTCCAGTACTTTGAGATCAGTGGCAGAGGAGCCTTCACCTGGGGCAAAATTGATTTTCCTTGATTCCAAAAATTTCCTGAGTAACAATTCTCTGTACTTAGTTAGTATGTACATCCTCCTGTTGAGAGCTACTCTTGTAGAGTCTGTCTCAGCCCAAGATAAAATGAGAGCTTCCTTATAAAAATACGACTCATCTATCTTCAAATTCGCTAACTTCTTCAGACTGAAAGAATTAAAGAATTTTTCCACCTCATCTATAATTGTTCTCGCAGCTGTACCAGCAGATTAATATCTGCAACAATCAACGAAAATTGCTCCTTGATAGGATTACCCTGAACTGGGTCTCTTTCATGAAGGGGCGTTTTCCCCTTATCAGTCGCTGGAATCTTGGGTAGACCGGCCTTGTACCAATATCCTTCATGGACTCCAGGGATTGAGATAGTTGTGCCTAAAGTAATTGGCGTTATCTCCACATTGGCAGAAGGAAATGGGCACTCTACTGGAATAGTCATCAAAATATCTTCCACAGACATTGCCTCATCCGTAGATAGTTCAACTCATGTCTCAACATCTACCGGTTCCATCTTTTCGTCTGTGTCACTGGCTGTTCTGACCATTTGCTCAGTGTCTCCAGCAAACAACAATTCATAAGGAAGATCGAACCAACGTTCCACTTCATCTGCTTTTCCAACTTCTTGATCCTCAATAGTTGCTCTACTGACATCTGGTTCAACAACATGTTCTCCCCCATCTGTCTCCAACTGATCGGTCTCTGTAATCACCTGTTGAATAATGAAGTCCACGTCATCAGCAGACGTGGTTCGCAATACCTCAGCAGTAGACTCTACTACTGGTTCATTTTCTCTTTCCTCAACACTCTCTGCAGCTGGTCCCTGCTCAACAAAAGTTCCACCTAATATTGATTCTTCCTCAACACTACCGCCAAGAGCTGGCTCAGCAGTAGCAGTCTCACTATCAACAATTTCAACATCAGGACTTAGAATCAACCTCCTCTTCCTCTTATGAGTTTTTTGTTTTGGCACTGGGGGTTAGTCAGCCGGTGCAGCAAGAGTTGGCGCAATCATAGAAGAGGAACAGCCTCTTGTGCAAAAGGCAGAATTTCCAGAGTTTCTTTCGCAGGCACTGATTTACTCTTTGTAGTCCTCTTCTTTTTCACCACTGGTTCAACAGCAGCATCTGTAGCTGGTCTCTTCTTGGACGCAGCCTTTTTCACAGGTGTTTTCTTCACCCTTGGTGCATCGGCCACTTCCTCTCCACCAACTTTTTCATTGATAACAATATATCGATGAACCGTTTTCTCAGGTAGGATCCTGGATGAAGGAAATGCTCTGGATTAACCCATATCCAAGCCCGGTACATTTTTCAATAAAACATAGATTTGAATTGTGTAACCCTTCGCTTGCCTTGAACCTGGAGTAACCATATCCTTGAGGACATCGAAAACCAAACTGCTCCAGTTGATCTTCACGCCACAAGTGATAGCAGTCATCAACAAGAACCGTTCGTGAGTGACCTCATCGAAAGACCCTGCTTTCACAAAAATAGTCTTCACCAGTATGTCGCCAAAAAGCCTAAACTCGATCTTCATTTCCTTCTTTTTGCAATAGGTGCTCACCTGCTCCTTAGACTCAGAGAATATGCTTCGCACATCAAACACCAAATCCTTCGGGACTTTAGACAAGTCCGTCAAACCCTTCATCGGTAGCTCAAACGCCGCAGCAAAAACTTCCTCAGAAATCTCGACTGATATCTCCTGTATGGTGCTCACAATCATTCCATCCCTAACCAAACCATTCTCAAAGAACTCCGTTAGTGCATCTTCGTAATAAACGGCGGGACAACCCAGAAACCCCTTCAACCCCGTCGCTACAAAAGATTCAAAAACTGCTACCAGTCCAGCATCGTCCATACCAAGGACTGAGTCGAATGAGATGTGGAGACTGTTATTATCGTCGTTGAGGGAGTGAAAGATTGCCTGAAAATAATCGCACGAAAAATACACAAGAGAATATGCGTACAAGAAAACCAGAGAACAAGTATGCAAGGTAAGTGAAGAGGTAAACAGTAAATCCCATAATATATTTAGAGAATAGTAAACGATAGAGAGAGAAACGATGTAGATGTGACGATTGGGATGATGACAACCACGTGTCAATCATCACGTACAATATTTTGAAATGATGTTAAAAAGATTTTATCAAAATCACGAAATAGAGAAAGTATTTTAAAATTGATTTTGAAAAGATTTTACCCGTACAAGGAAAAATGTTAAAAAGACGCGCGCCAATTATGATATCACCACAGCTGGTACAGCGATTTGTAATAACATCACTGCTGATTTTAATGTATCGCTGAGGGTAAGGTAGGAGCTGATCATAAATAAGCATCAGCTGTATATATGTGACTTCTGAATATATCAAGACTTCACATATTCAGCTGACGTCGTGCTTAACAAATCAGATCCTGGTTCCCCCTACGACTGATATCCTCCAACGCAATATGCTTGCCTCAGCTGAAAGTCTATGCGTTCCCCCTGAACTAAAGACTTGCAGCTGATTTAAGCAACAACTGACAACCTGCAAAAATTGTTAGCGCACAAACAAATCAAGGCAATTCAAGGAGACCTAATATTTTTCTAAAATAAGAAAACTTAGCGTCTGGTAGAGGTTTGGTGAAGATGTCAGCAACTTGCTGCTCATTCGACACGTACTCCAACCGGACGTCCTTCTTCAGCACGTGGTACCTTATAAAATGATGCCTAATGTCAATGTGCTTTGTTCTTGAATGCAACACTGGATTCTGGGTGATTACGATCCCACTAGTGTTGTCACAGAGAATAGGCGCTTCAAAAGCATCGATGCCATAGTCCTTCAGCTAATGTTGTATCCAAAGAATTTGAGCACAGCAGCTTCCAGCTGCGAGGTACTCTTCTTCAGCTGTTGATGTTGCGATCGAAGTCTTCTTCTTACTAAACCAGAAAATCAAACGATCTCCCAAAAATTGACAAGTTCCACATGTGCTCCTGCGATCAATCCTACATCCTGCGTAGTCTGCATCACTATAACCGATTAGTTGAAAGTCTGAGTCTTTGGGATACCAAAGACCCACATTGGAAGTACCCTTTAAATATTTTAAAATTCTTTTCACCGTTATGTAATGTGATTGCTTTGGCTCTGCTTGGAATCTAGCACACATACAGACAACAAACATGATGTCTGGTCTACTAGCAGTTAAGTAAAGCAAAGAGCCTATAATACCGCGATAAAGTGAAACCTCAATGGCAGTTACAGCTTTATCTTTATCCATCTTGATTGAAGAGCTCATTAGGGTAGCAGCTGCTGAACAGTTGTCCATGCCAAATTTCTTCAGCAGTTCTTTCGTGTATTTAGCCTGGTTAATGAAGATTCCATTCTCCAGCTGTCGTACTTGTAATCCCAAAAAGAACGTCAGCTCCCCCATCATGCTCATCTTATCCTGCATCAACTTTGATAACTTTTGGCACAGTTTGGGGTTAGTTGACCCAAAAATTATGTCATCAACGTATATTTGAACTAATAAGACATGATCAGCTTTAACAAATTTAAACAATGTCTTATCTACTGTGCCTATGGTGAAGTCATGCTCAATAAGGAATTTTGACAGTGTATCATACCAAGCTCTGGGTGCTTGCTTCAACCCATATAGATCTTTATTCAACTTATAAACATAATCTGGATGTGTATGATTTATGAAGCCAGGATGTTGTGCAACATACACTTCCTCTGTTAAGACGCCATTAAGAAATGCACTCTTAACATCCATCTAAAAGACTTTGAAGTCTTTAAATGCAGCATATGCAAGAAACATGCGGATGGCTTCTAATCTAGCTACTGGTGCAAAGGTCTCATCAAAATCTATACCTTCCATCTGCGTAAATCCTTGTGCTACTAGCCTAGCTTTGTTTCTAGTCACTACGCCATCTTCATTCAGTTTATTCCTAAAGACCGGTCGAGTTCCTATGAGTGAAATATTAGAGGGTCTAGGTACAAGTTGCCATACGTTATTACGCCTAAACTGATTTATTTCTTCTTGCATTGAATCTATTCAGCTGGGGTCAGCTAAGGCTTCATCTATTTTCTTAGGTTCTATATGAGAGATGAATGCAGAATCAAAATGATCATGTGATAGCTGGCCTCGTGTGCGAACAGGAGAATGAATGTTACCTATGACCTGCTCAGGTGGATGATTTTTATTCCATTGGAGATCAGATCCAATGGGATTTGCTCCTTGTTCCCCCTATGTCGCTGGCTGGATAACAACTGGATCAGCTGTCGCCAGTTGAGGTTTATCGTTGTTAGCTTGTGCGTCTGATTCCAGCTGTTGTGATTGTTGTTCCAGATGTGAGCTTGGATCAGCTCTTGAAACAGTTGGTCTGGATACCAATTGATGATCACTTGCGACTGGTTGTCCAGACGTTGGTCTTGATGCCGATTGATATGACGTGCTCGCACATTGTTGTCCAGATGTTGATCCAGGTGCCAATTGATAAACGCTTGCGTCTTGTGCATCAGACGTTGATTTATGAATAGTGGAACCTGCTTGTGCAACATCTGATCGAGCGAAGTCTGGTTGGACAACATCTGATTGAGCGACGTCTGGTTGGACAACATCTGATTGAGCGACGTCTAGTTGATCGTTGGTCGCTTCACCTCCAGCCGCTGGCACACTAGTAGAGATCTGCTCCTGTATGAAATCATCATTAGTTAAACCGATGTATACTGGATTACCTGTCAGATCTTGTTGAATATTGTTGTGCGGTGTGTCCAGCGTCTGTTGTGTCTCAGCTGAATATCTTTGTGGCACGTCGTCGTCTGATTCCTCAACGCTTGTTGAATCCAGACGTGAACACAAATCATATAAGTTTGCAGCTGAGTTGGATCTGAAGCTTGTTTCATCGAAAACAACATGAGCGGATTCCTCAACTGTCAGACTTCGGTTGTTGAAACTCGATACGCTTTGCTAACAGCTGAATAACCTAGGAAGATACCTGCATCAGATTTTGGTTCAAAGGCTGTTAGGTGCTTTTTGCCATTATTATGATAAAACATCTGCACCCAAACACCCTGAAATAAGATATATCAGGTTTCTTGCCATTCCAGATCTCATATGGAGTTTTATCGTGCATCCTATTAATCATAGATCTGTTTTGAGTGTAACAAGCTGTGTTAACTGCTTCTGCCCTAAAATTTTTGTGAAACATCGGAATAAGCAATCATAGACCTAGCAGCTTCTTTTAAAGTACGGTTTTCTTCTTTCAGTCTAACCTGTTCTGTGCTAACCTGTTCTGCTGAGGAGTTCTAGCTGCTGAAAACTCATGCTTTATCCCTAAGTCTTCTAGATAAGAAGTCAATTTTTTATTTAAAAACTCAGTACCATGATCACTTCTTATTCGGTTGACTGAACAAGATCTTTCATTTTGTAAACGTTTTAAAAGGCGTATCAGCTGGTCTGCGGTATCAGATTTTTCTTTTAAAAATAACACCCAAGGATATTTTGTAAAATCATTAACAACTGCAAGGGTGTAGTTCGTTCCCCCTAAGCTAGTTACGGGTATAGGACCAAAAAGGTCCATATGTAAAAGCTCTAAGCTACGGGAAGAACGTTTACCGCCTTTCTTTTAGAAAGTTGATTTAATTTGCTTTCCCAGCTGACAAGCGGCACAAACCTTGTCCTTAGAAAAATTGATTTTTGGCACACCAGAAACCATATCATGTTGACTCAACTTGGCAAGTGTTTTAAGGTTTAGATGATTCATTCTTTGATGCCACAACCAGCTCTCGGAAGAGTCAGCTGCAAGGCACAACTGTTCAGATTTCAACTGCTCTGACCAATAGATAATGTAGGTATTCCCCGAACGTTTACCTACCAATACAGTCAGACCATTTGCACTCTGAACTGTGCAAGTGTGTTGTTGAAACTTAACTATGTAACCCTTGTCACATAGCTGACTAATGCTAATCAAATTATAACGTAAATTATGAACAACTAAGATGTCTGAAATAAAGATGTTACCGTGGATAAGCTTACCCTTACCCACAGTGATACCGAATGCGTTATCACCAGACACGATTTTTGCTCCTTTGTGTGGAACAACGTCTGAGAGCAGCTTTTGGTTTCCTATCATGTGTTGCGCACAACCGCTGTCCAGGTACCACAAATTTGATACATCTACTGGTTCGTACCTGTTATCCTGCAATCATAAAAACAGCGTTTGGTACCCAATTTTGCTTGGGTCCAGATCGGATTACCCCTTTCGGGACCCATACTTGAATTACCTTGACAGTTTTTCCAGTACTAGAGTCTGTGAGGGTCTGTGCAAAATCATGGTGAGATCTATTGAGTGTTGATTTCATATTTTGACCATTTAGATCCCTCATCGGCTGAACCTTTCTCCAACCAGATTTGACCTTCGTTGAATTACACCTTGTATGGTTAGGAACAAACGACTTAGAACCATCTTTCGCTTTTTCTTTGTCCAATTTGTTCTTAAGCCAGCTGGGCTTGGAATTCTCAGGTCTTTGAAAGCCGATACCAGCTTTTCCTTTATGGTTCAACTTCTGAAAGGTCTGGTCATTATATGTCATCGACTCACATGGATCATGTATCACACTAGCTTTGACAAAGCTAATCTTATTGAACTTGTCGTACACCAGCTGTGATCGAGTACTTGTTTCTCCTTCACTGCTTTCACTAGTATTGAAACCCAAGCCAGTTCTATCACTCGCTGGCTTCTGAATTCCAAACAGCTTATCAAGAGAAGCAGAAGACTTTGTCCAGGAGCTCATTGTCAAATTTAATTTTTCAAATTCAGATTTGAGCTCACTAGATTCATTTCTCAGCAGTTCATTCTCAGCCATCATCTTATTCAACTCGATTTTCAAACTGTCAGCTTCACCAAGTTCAACAGTACTTGGTTCTACTGAACTATTTTTCAAATCATCGTTTTCAACTTTAACTTCCCGAATATTTGAGAAAGCTTCTTGTACTCTTTGACCATATCATTAAGTGCACTGAAAAGGTCTTCTCGTGTAAATTCAACGTTAGATAAGTCTAATACCTCGTCATCAGATGTCTGGTCAGCCATGAGACAGTGAACTTCCTCCTGTTCACTATCTCTTGATGAGGAACTGCTGGATGAAGAATCTGAATCAGTATCCTCCCAGCTTTTGGTTCTTTCCTCAGCCATCAGCACTTTGCGATCATTCTTGCGGCTGGGTCTTTTATCGCCTCGTGTCCTAATCCGTCTATCCTTGGATCTATCCTTGGATCTGTCAAAAGTTCTCTCATCAGTCGTCTCATCTTGTTTGTATCGATCCTCCTTCTTTTCATCTCTTCTATATCTGTATTCCTTCTTGGGCCTGTTTCAATCAGTTACAAAGTGCCCTGGACGTCCACAATTAAAGCAATTCATATTGTATGCAACTTTATCATTTTTATGGACATTATTATAAGGAGTAGAAGGGTTGTAGGATCTTCTCAGGTATTTCCCAAACTTTTTGACGAGGAGGGACATGACATCATCGCTGAGTTGATCAGCCGTCTTGCTAGTGTTGGAGAGCACTGTTCAGTCGTTGTAGCAGCTAATGCTTTTGTAGTCTGGGATGTCGGTCCAGCTTCTGCTCTTGTCTCCAATTAAAGCAATTCATATTGTATGCAACTTTATCATTTTTATGGACATTATTATAAGGAGTAGAAGGGTTGTAGGATCTTCTCAGGTATTTCCCAAACTTTTTGACGAGGAGGGACATGACATCATCGCTGAGTTGATCAGCCGTCTTGCTAGTGTTGGAGAGCACTGTTCAGTCGTTGTAGCAGCTAATGCTTTTGTAGTCTGGGATGTCGGTCCAGCTTCTGCTCTTGTCTCCAACTCAAACTCGTATGCTTTAAGATTTGCAAACAATCGTGAAGCTCCAGCTTGTTCAGATCTTTGTACTCCCTCATGGACATCGTCTTCACGTCCCATTCCCTGGGCAAAGCTCTCATCACCTTCAACGCTAGCTCTCTGTTGCTATACTCCTTGCCAAGACTCGTCAACTCAATACAACGGCACTGAATCTCTCATCGAACTCTGTCATGGTCTCTCCATCCTTCATCTTGATCGATTCATACTTCTGCTGAGCGACAGTCAGCTTGTTCTCCTTCCTCTCATCATTTCCTTCACATATTTGGGTCAGCTTTTCCCATATATCTTTGGCAGTGGCGCAGGTCTTAATCTTACTGAACATGTTTTTGTCCAACGTCTTGTAAAGTATATCCCTGGCCACATTGTCCAGATTCGCCTTCTTTTTGTCCTCATTAGTATATTCATGTCTGCTCTTTCCAGAAACTGAGGCTCGCCACCTGATATAGCAAAGTCTAGATTTGGCTTCATTATCTTCATTGGTCCTTCTGTAATAACAGACCACATGTCATCATCTTGAGCAGCCAAATGCGCTTGCATGCGAATCTTCCAATCATCGTAGTCCTCCTTAGAAAACATGGAAATCTTGTTGTGAGAAGTCGACATTTTAATATATGATTAAGCACAAATAACAACTTTTCAATAACTAAGATGCGCAGGCTCTGATACCAATTGATAGGATCAATGTGGTTCGAAAAACAGTTGCAAGAGTTCAGAAGGGGGGGGGGTTGAATGAACTCTTGGTATTTTCAAATTTTCGAAACCTTTTAAAACAGTTTTACAAGCACCCGCTTAACTTAAATCCAAGTTACCAGATTTAAGGATCTCAATTTAAATCAAATTTTTCGACTAACAAAAAGTGCGGAAATAAGTCGATTAATTTGTGAACAGCTAAAGCAATAGGGGGGGGGTTGAATGAACTCTTGGTATTTTCAAATTTTCGAAACCTTTTAAAACAGTTTTACAAGCACCCGCTTAACTTAAATCCAAGTTACCAGATTTAAGGATCTCAATTTAAATCAAATTTTTCGACTAACAAAAAGTGCGGAAATAAGTCGATTAATTTGTGAACAGCTAAAGCAATAAGTAAATGCGATAAAGTAAAAGTTTAAGAGTCGAGAGTTTGTTTATGGAAGTTCGGATATCAATATCCTACGTCTCCCCTTCTTCCTTTTCAGGAAGGTTCCACTAGAAGATTTGATGGTTACAGGCCTTCTGCAAACACCCAATCACCTAGCCTCGCTCCAGGTGAACTCCTAGCAACACCAATCACAAAGCAGTCGCAGCTGCTGTTTACAACACTTGATAATTTTCAAACGGCCTTTAGATAGCGCGTTTGTTACAGACTCAATTAAGGATATTACAATGAAATACAACGATTGTGAGTGCTGTAAATCTTCTGGTTTCTAGGCTAAGAAACTTGATTCAACAAAAGTGAACCAGAAGATGAACTCGAAGATAGAACTGTGAAAATCAACACTTGTGTTCTTTGAGTTTTTGAGCTTTTGAGAAATAACTTCAACAGAGTGTAAGATCGAGAATAATGGAGACAAAGAATAGCGAAAATGACATAGAGTAATCGAGATCTTCTTCAATTCAAATTCCAGCTCTATTTATAGTCTTCGTTCACAACGATCGATTAATTTGGCTAAGGAAACAAAATCCCTTTTGAAAATCTGTTAATCGTATGACCGTATATTCTGCTCCACCAAATGCTAAATTGCACATCGTCAGAGTCAAATTTTCGTGTTCCATTTCTGTGCAATCATCGTATAACGTCCTCTGTAAATTGTGTACTATTTACCCAAAATAGTACCGACTTTGTCTCCTTAATTCCAGGCAATTGTACAATTCAATATTCACCATTGATTCTTTCCATTTTGAATATGTAATGGCGTTTGAATCAATTTGTTGCTTGCGCCTGAATTCTATTATTGTTAATACAGATTTTCCTTTCTTAAAGAAGATGAATAGTTCATCGCTGATAGAATACGTGACTGTTACTACTGAATAAATAACATCAAGTAAATCTTTGCAACAACTGAGTGTCCAACTACTGATTGTAACAACAACTGAATGCGTGCATCAACCAACGTCTGAATTCTAGCGCTAAACAAAACGCTGTCGTATCAACTAATCCAAACGACGTAGTTTTGTTGTTTGTTAAGAAACATTCTAACACTTGAGTAGTTGCGCCTGATATAAAATCAACAACTGAATCCCCAACGGCTGAATACACTTTTTAAAGAAATACCCAACGTCTGAATATGCTTGCTACTGAAGTAGAATTCAACTGCTGATCACAAAAACCAACGATTGATTATACCAACTGCTGATTAGATATCCAACGCCTGAATAGATACCCAAAGTCTGAAATAACTTTCTTTTTGCAAATAGAGAATATGACATAACGGCTGGTTGCAACGACTGAATGTTCCAACATAATCACGACTGAATCAAAAAACAATGTAGCCAACTACTGAAAATAACTGCTGAAATACACTCGCTACTGACGCGAATATCCAACTGCTGAAATATGTTGACTACTGAAGTGAATATCCAACTGCTGAATCAATATACTTCTGACATACCAAATTCTGATTGCGTAACCCTTGATCAACACCTTATTTCTCTTACGACTGACATAAAAACCCGATACCAGAAACTGATAACCAAATATCTTCAACCTCTGAAATAGAAACCCATCAACTGAGTGCTTCAACTCAACTGCTGAAATATTCCCGAATACCAAGATCTGATATCTAACAACTGAAATATTCAAACCCAATATCTGACTGGTTAATCCAACATCTGAAGTAAACTTTGCTCCAAACATGTAGTTGATCATTTTCAACGGCTGACTGTCCAGTGTTATCTTTAACACGTCTTATTTTGTTATCACCAAAACTAATAAATTTTATCTTAACAGAATTAATCAGTTTCGTTATTTCCAAAGAACAGATCTGTTTTAAGTCTCGCACCTTTTATTTGTTCAGATTTGTCTTCCAGACTTCGCTCAATGACTTGTGTTTATTTGCATTTTAGTCCAGAATTTAGTAGCGAATTTAATGTCTTTGTCTTCCAGACTTCGCTCAATGACTTGTGTTTATTTGCATTTTAGTCCAGAATTTAGTAGCGAATTTAATGTCAAGTAAGATCGAAATTTTTATACTCTTCAATTCGAACCCCAAAGTTCCTAAAATTCCTTTAAGAAAAGTCGGGTCGCTACACACAATATCTCGGATTATGTGGTATTTCCTCAATATATGTTTGGATCTTTGGTGAGACCTAGGTTCCTTTGCTTGCGCAACGGCACCTGTGTTGTCACAGTACACCGGGACTGGACCAACTTCTTCAGGGATTACGTCCAACTCTTGGACGAAATTCCTTATCCAAACCGCCTCTTTAGCAGCAGCTGATTCTGCGATGTACTCAGCCTCAGTGGTTGAATTCGCGATGGTGTCTTGTTTGTAACTCTTCCAAGAGACAGCTCCATTGAGCATGAATACAAATCCAGAGGTGAACTTCGAATCGTCCACATCGCATTGGAAGCTAGAATCAGTATAGCCTTTCAATTTTTGTTCACTACCCCCATAGACCATGAACATATCCTTAGTCCTTCATAAGTACTTAAGAATATCTTTCATGGCCTTCCAATGCATTTGGCCGGGATTTGCTTGGTAGCGGCTCGTGACACTCAGAGCATATGCGACATCCGGTCTAGTTGAGATCATACCTTACATAATACTACCTATTGCCGAGGCATATGGCACACGTGTCATACTCTCTTTCTCCTCATCAGTCTTCGGACACATAGACTTAGATGAAGTGACCCCGTGGCACATAGGCAGGTTTCCTCTCTTGGACTCTTCCATTGAGAACCGCTTAAGTATGGTATCGATGTAGGTCGCTTGGGTGAGTCCTAGCATCCTTTTTGATCTATCTCTATAGATCTGTATTTCTAGAATATAGGATGCTTCACCCATGTCCTTCATCGATAATCTACTACAAAACCATACTTTAGTTGACTGCAGCATTCCTATGTCATTCCCAATGAGTAGAATGTCATCAACATAAAGTACAAGGAATGTCACCGCATTTTTAACTACCTTCTTATACACATATGGCTCCTCGTGATTCTTGATGAAACCAAATTCATTAATTGTTTCATCAAATCTCAGGTTCCATCTTTTCGATGCTTGTTTGAGACTGTATATCGATCTCTGAAGTTTGCATAATTTATGCTCACTTCCCACATTTCCATTAAGGAACGCAATTTTCACATCCATTTGCCATATTTCATAGTCGTACCATGCGGCTATGGCTAGTAGAATTCTAATTGACTTGAACATTGCAACTGGTGAAAAAGTTTCATCATATTCAACACCTTGTTTTTGAGTGTAACCTTTCACGACTAGTCGCGCCTTGTAGGTCAGTACCTTACCATCAGGCCCAAGTTTTCTCTTGTATATCCATTTACACCCAATAGGAACTATTCCTTCGGGAGGATTCACAAGATTCCAAACTTGGTTTGAATGCATTTAGTCAATCTCAGATTGCATTGCTTCAAGCCACAAATTATAATCAGCATCGGAAATTGCCTCCTTGAAGGTTCTTGGATCACATCCAACAGTTTGATCACTTTGATCATCTTCAAGGAGGAAACCATATCTAACAGGAGCCCTAGGAACCCTTTCAGATCTCCTAGGTGTGTCCATATCAAGGATTGGCTCTTGAGGTGCGGGAGAATCACTTGGTACTTCTGTTGGTTCTCGAACCTCTTCAATTTCTACTATCTTTCCTTTTCTATCAAATAGAAATTCATTTTCAAGAAAGGTGGCATTTCTAGAAACAAACACTTTTGTTTCATTGGGATCGTAGAAGCAGTATCCTATAGAATTCTTTGGATACGCAATGAAGTAGCATAAGATGGATCTATTATCCAGCTTATCTCCCACTGTCTGCTTCACGTAAGCAGGACATCCTCAAATCCTCATGTATGAGTACTTGGGCGGCTTAACCATCCATATCTCATATGGAGTTTTATCCACTGCCTTGGTGTGAACATTGTTCAACAACATTACGGTCGTTTCGAGTGCATAGCCCCAAAACAAAGCAGGAATTTAAGTGAAACTCATCATAGATCAAACCATGTCCATCAAGGTTCGATTACGACGTTTCGCTACACCATTGAGCTGTGGTGTGGCCGGAGGGGTCCACTATGAGAGAATCCCATTCTCTTTAAGATAGTCTTTAAATCCGGCAATCAAGTATTCTCCACCTAGATCGGATCGAAGTGGTTTAATACTTTTTCCCAATTGATTTTCTACTTCAGCTTTGAATTCTTTAAACCTTTCAAAGGATTCAGACTTGTGCTTCATTAAGTACAAGTACCCATACCTAGAGTGATCATCGAGAAAGGTGATGAATTAGGTGTGACCGGACTTAGTACCAATACTAAGTGGGCCACACACATCAGTGTGGATCAATTCCAATAGGACTTGAGCACGTTCAGGCTTACCCGTGAAGGGCAATTTTGTCATTTTTTCCTTGAGACAAGATTCACAAGTTGGTAGGGAGTTAATATCAGACATATCAAACATGTCACTCCTAATCAACTTGTTCATCCTATTTAAGGAAACATGACCTAGCGGATTCAGACTTGTGCTTCATTAAGTACAAGTACCCATACCTAGAGTGATCATCGAGAAAGGTGATGAATTAGGTGTGACCGGACTTAGTACCAATACTAAGTGGGCCACACACATCAGTGTGGATCAATTCCAATAGGACTTGAGCACGTTCAGGCTTACCCGTGAAGGGCAATTTTGTCATTTTTTCCTTGAGACAAGATTCACAAGTTGGTAGGGAGTTAATATCAGACATATCAAACATGTCACTCCTAATCAACTTGTTCATCCTATTTAAGGAAACATGACCTAGCCTAGCGTGCCAAAGTTGTGCCGGGTTCAAACTATCGTTTTTCCCTTTTATCGTTGTTGTGTGTGTTTCCACATCGCGAGTTGGAACTTCTCTCAATTTTAAGATGTATAGATCGTTTTCGCGTTCCCCAATTCCAATTAAACATTCATTCTTATAAATATTACAAATCGAATTGGAAAAATGACAAGAATATCCATCACTATCAAGCATAGATCCTATAGCTTCATCCGCAACCCTTGCTCCGTTGCCAAGCCTCAAGTGGGTCTCACCCTCTCTAAGACGTCGGCTTCTTGTCATTACCTGCAAGTTATTGCAGATATGAGATCCACATCCCGTATTAAGTACCTAATAAGTCGAGTTAAGAGACATATTTATTTCAATGTAGAACATACCTTTCGCAGTTCGCAACTGCTCGAGGTAATCCCTACAGTTCCTCATCCAATGCGCAGGCCTGTGGCAGTGGTGACAAACATCCTTAGATTTGTTCGGCTTTGAAGTCCTTGCCTTGGGCTTCTTGGCGGGCTTACCCTTCTTCGCAGGGACAGAACGCTTCTTACCCTTGCGTTTGGGCCCCTTCTTCACAGAGGAAGAAGAGCCCAAAAGTAGGACGGGCTTGTCCTTCTTTGTGGTCCCCTCGAACACGACAAGCATGTTTACCACCTCTTCAAGGGTGGCCTCCAGCTTGTTCATGTAAATTTACCACAAAGGGGTCGAACGCAGCAGGCATGGAGAGGAGAAACAGATCCACAGACAGCTCATGTGGAAGCGAGATATCAAGGCCCACTAGCTTCCCAATGAGCCCATTCATACTGACCCCATGCTCGCGGACCGAAGTCCCCTCGCGCATGCGGCTTGTCATGAGCTCCTTGACAGTAGTGAACCTCTCAGTCCGAGAGTTCTCCCCATACAGCTCTTTGAGATGAAGGTGTATGCCAGCAGCATACTCCGTCTTCTCAAACCTCCGCTGCATTTCGTTGGACATAGATGCTATCATATAGCATCGTGCCTTAAGCTCATCATCCCACCATTTTTCCAGCTTTGCCAGCTCCTCAGGACTAGCATTGACAGGGGCTTCTTTCAGAGGGTTCTTCTCTAGCGTGTCGAGAAGTTTCTCCTAAGCCAAGACATTCTTGAGGTTTCGAAGCCAATCTTGGTAGTTTAAGCCAGTGAACTTGTTGCTATCCAGTATAGCAGCAAGTGGATTTTTGATCGAAGACATAATGAAAGCAGTTTATACTGAAAAGAAAAACAGACATGCATTACTGACTATTCATGAAAAATGATAAGACATAAAACATGGTTATTTAGTTTTATGAATTACCCTCCCACTATTTTAACGATTTCACCACCCTTTAATGAAATCGAGAAAGCAAGTTTCCTTAGTGGGTACACAGACTCCAATCAAGAAATCATGGTCCCGAATAATATCAGTCAACCATGACCCTCAAAAGGTAGAACCCAATTGCAACAGGTGAAACCTCTGTGTATTTACCTTAAGTCCAGTAAGGGCCCAATAATATGACGCAGATTACTATCACGTGTCGAGATGACCCATCAATGTTGAGTTGTGATGGATGGTCCCCTTAATGTCCCCAATAATATGAGCCAACGTTAAAGGGAGTTCCAACCAACTCACAACAAATGTCAATGACGTGTACAGCTTTCCGGCATACATAACCCCCTCAATAATATGAGCCGGGCCATGTATACGGGTAGCATCGACGTACACCCATTGTTGGTGGAAGTTAGGAAATTTTAAACAATATTTAAATTCCCTTAGCTTATCGAATAAACTTTTAATCTTGATATAAATTTTAAATCAAATTTAAAATGAGGGATTTTAATTTTGAAATTTGGTCTCAATAATATTAAATCAAATTTAAAAAATGTGGATTCAACAGATATATATCACATATATAATTGGGATGATCGATGAGCGAGAGCTATGCGATCCGTGGTTGCCAAGAACGGATCTAGGTCCAATCCTAGGTGACATACAGTGTGCAAATGCAATCCTATTACATAAGCTTCCAGTTTTACAAGTCTTTGGTCTTCAATATCTTTGATCATCATCTCCACCATCTTCAAAATTATCCTCCCACTAAGTCTAATATTTACATTTAAATAACAATGACAAATAGGGATATATTTTAAAGGGGTGGGAACGGGCCATAAACCATGCTCAATTTGAATTGATTAAACAATATTAAAACCCAAATTGTATAACCTAGCATATACCTAACACATTGGGCACGGCTCTCGATCATCCCAAACATTATCTATACAAATAACTCAATTAATTGACAAAAATAAAATAATAAAATTTGATTTATCAAACAAAATCATATTTTAAATATAAAATCATATTTTATAAATAAAATCTTATTTTGTTATTTTAATTGCATCAATTTTGGGCTTAAAACAATTTTAAGCCCAATATCTAAATATTTTCAAAAATTAATTTTGGTCCAACCAAATAGGCCCAATATCAAGTATTGGCCCAAAAACAACTCGGGCCGCCCGGGACAGGCCAGAAAAACCCTAGAATTCAAAAACCGACAGCAAGGCCCAATATCAAGTATTAGGCCCAAAAACAACTCGGGCCGCCCGGGACAGGCCAGAAAAACCCTAGAATTCAAAAACCGACAGCACATTTCCACCCCGGAACCGACGCACGAGCGGTGCGCCGCCGCCCGCACGCGTGCAGCACGAGTGCTGCACGCTGTGCACGCCCCTGTGCTCAACGTGTGCGCACGGAGGGGTAGCCATCTGCGTGACCAGCTCGTGCAGATGGTGCGGCGGGTGTGCGCACGCCGGCCGCACGCGTGCAGCATGTGCGTGCCCCTATGCGCAACATGTGTGCACGGGGTGCGTCCATCTGCACGACCAGTTCGTGCAGGTGGGGCGGTGGTGTGCGCACAACCATGAGCACCATGCGCGCACCACCGTGCACGACGTGCGCGCACGGTTACCGGCCGACGGGCGCAACGCCAGCCGAGCTTTGCGCGCAGGACGAGCGAGACAGTCGTGCAACGCCCGCCGCACCGTACGCGCGGGATGCGCACGCGTATCCCGCTATCCCCGCCATGATTTGCGCACGCGTATCCATGAGTTGCACGCGGCGTGCGCAACGGTCGCGCGACGGCTGCATGCGGCGGTGGCGCGGCGGCTTGCGGCCGGAAATTTTTTTTTTTAAAAAAACGAGATTTGATGCAATTCAGGTAGAATAAGGTGTATTGACAGATTTGAGCCAAAGCTCTGATACCACTGTTGGCGCAGCGGGGGATCCGGATCCCGCTCCCGGGGAGCAGCGGAAGAATTAAAAACTTTAGGAGCCCGGGAACGTTCAATACACCTATATAATAATTCAAACATTCATAGGATGTTTAGAATATACCTGTCTGGCGACTAGGCGCCTGGCTCTGACTATTACTCAAATGGAAATAGCACATCTTTTGGTTGCTCCTAATCAGGTCCACGACCGGTTTTCAATTCCTTCGTTGGAATGCTCTAGAATCCCAACGAATATTTTGCGAGCAGAACCTCCTCGCCAGGACGATCGCAGCGTAGTGCGACGGCGACGACGGGAGGAGTTGGAATGCTCTAGAATCCCAACGAATATTTTGCGAGCAGAACCTCCTCGCCAGGACGATCGCAGCGTAGTGCGACGGCGACGACGGGAGGAGGGAGAGGAGGAGAGGGGGAGAATTTGCTGAATAGCTTTTGTTGTGTGTTTTTCTTTCTCCCTTCATGCCATATTTATAGATTGAGGGAAAGAGTTTGATTTAAACAAAACTGTGAACATTCGTTTCAAGTGGAATTGTGAACATTCGTTTCAAGTGGAATTGTGAACATTCGGTTCAACTCGAACTGTGAACATTGGGTTCAACTCGAACTGTGAACATTCGGTTCAACTAGAACTGTGAACATTCGGTTCGACTCCCTCGATTGTGGTCTCATCATAATCCCGATCGATAATCAGATATCACCGATGTGCTCAGTTTACAAAACTGATCATTATGATGCAAAATCAAATTTTCGGACCAATAAATCTATATATGACAGGTTTTACTCTCATTAGCTAAATATGGAAGTCCTACTCCCTTAGCTACTTTTAGGAAGTCATACTTCCAACCTTCCTCCTACTATACTCAATACTTTGAGTACCATATCCTTGTCTGCACGGGAATTGGTAAACCAGTACACTGTGTGACCCTCAATGGTTCAGGGATACATCTAGCCGTGGGCTCACAACTCATTGTGAATCAGAAAACACATTTTTCTTATCTACCCATCGGACCATGGTAAAGCGCCTAGCAACATCGCCCCATGATCCCCTAGGTATCACTCATAGTGCCTGCAAGAACCAGTCGGTCATGGTTAGCGTATAGTACGGTCCTTTCAACTCATATATTGTAATGCCTAGAATTTCCTGACTACGTAGAAATGAGTGCATGATTAGGGGAAAATATTTTTAGAAGATTACATGCCATTTTATTTGATTTATTTATGATTTTATGCTGCGTGGTATGCATGTGTTATTTTTCAGCCTGCTTGAGCTACGGATGCGTGGACGAGATTAGGGTCGACCGGAATGAAAATAAATTGATATTTTTAAGTTATGGAAATTTTTAGAACGAATTTATTTTATTTTAAGCAACAATTTCTGAAAATTTGGATTTTAATAATTATTTTGGAGGGGAACCCGTTTTTCGCCTATACGGGCTGGTATATTGAGTTTTAAGGCATTTTAAATTTTTAGGAGGCCTAGATTTCGAAATTATGCAACCATTTAAAGCCCAACTCTAAGTTTTAAACACCTTTTTAATTTATTAGTGGGGCAAGCTTGTATTTTCTAAATTTAAATTAGTAGGGGTCATAATAAGCATTTTAATTATTTCTTAAACAGTAGTTAAACATAACCTAGCCTCCTTTACACTCTCACCAGCCATCCCTCTCCCTCACAAGCACACAATTTCGAAACCAATCATCCATTGAAGGATCTTGGTGATCCAAGGCCGGTTGCACCCCGATCTCGCGTCTACAACGTCCGTACCTCGCAGATAAACATTTTCTTCAACCCAGGCATGTGATATCAATCCCTTTTCTCGCTATTTAAATCATAATAATCTGTTCTTAGGAAAATTATGCACGAATTCGTGGTGAATATTTCAGATCTATACATCTATGATCACATCTCATGCATGCACTTCACGTTTCTTGACATGTTTCGCTTCCTTCTTTTATGACTTCGGGCAGGGCGATTTCCAAGGGTATTGGCTCGGTTCTAGGGGTTCCTAGGAGACTCATAGTGGTCTAGATCAAGGTATGAAGGTGGCTAAGTGGTCGGGTGAGCGAGGGAAATCCATAGAGGTCGAGGTGACGCGTCGCGCTGCGTGGCTGATGCGCCCACTTCCCTCGATCAGTTCTCCCTGGTTAGCCCATGGTTTGGGCCATGGTTGGTCTCGTTAGAACCGTCTGGACCTGGGGTGGTCCAGTCGGAAGGGCTCCAGCATTGGTGTGTTAGAGTAGATGCCCAACTAGCCAACTTGTGGCGTGTGGGTTTTATAGACTCTAGTACAAACAGTCTTTATATATGATATTCGCATTATTTTATATGGCATTCTTTACTTTCATTATGTGTGTAATGATTTACAATTGCGTTGAGTAAAGACCTAGAATGCACTAAAGCGTATGTTAGATGTGATAGTGGGTATGACGGCTATCATGAAACACATCTAATAGTCGCTGTGTATTCTGAACATACCAAGTACCATGTTCCATTGGTAGGGAACATTGTGATGTTCTGAGCATGCAGATAGATAGTGACCTGGTGATCTATCGAACTACCCTCGTTCGGACTTTCCAAGTGGTTACCATTTGTCGAGTGGATAAGTCCGAGGTCTTGGTTGTACTGATTAGTCCACACGACTCGAAACGTCATTGAGACTCTACATGATAGGCGTCTCACTTTGACCCGTTTGCTGACTCACCTGGAGTCACAAGGCGTCGGGATTGGGTGAGACCCCGATGCATGTAGGAGTCGATGCATCGTTGTCGAGGATTCACCGCTCGCAGACATGCGTGGATATCCTATGCTATCTGAGGAGATAATAGTGTATAAATCTCTGGCCAGAGTACTAGAAGTGTTTTAGGTAAATGTGTTTACCTAGTTGCACTCGCGATGTCACTATTCGATCTCCAAGATGTATGCATAGCTATCGGATCTATGGCGACTCTCGATTTACCAATGGTCGCTGATCTGATCGGGATATATGGATTGAAAGGACCGTATTGTACGCTAACCACGACCGACTGGTTCTTGCAGGCACTACCAGTGATACCTAGGGGATCATGGGGCGATGTTGCTAGACGCTTTACCATGATCCGTTGGGCAGGTCCGGAACTGTGATTCCGGAGCCACAATGGTTGTGGGCCCACGGCTAGCTGTATCCCTGAACCATGGAGGGTCACACAAGTACTAGATTCGAGATTCCCGCATGGATACTCAGCTCAATGTGTTGAGCATGAGAAGAGGATTTCGGGAAGTGCGACTTCCTAAAAGTCAACAGGGGTCAAACCGGGATTTGATTCTGTTGAGGGGCAAAACGGTCTTTTCGCACTGGGGTTCTGACAAATGGTTTTTCAGATCATATTATTCAGTTTTGGTAACTGAGTCGATCGGTCCGATCTGATCGGCGATCGGAGTTACGATGAAGTCTCGGTGGTGGAGATGAACTGAATGTTCATTGTTGGACCCGGGCCCGTTGGGCCCGTCCAAGTCCATCTCTTAATTCTATTTAATGTAGAATTGGACTAGACTTAAATATTATTATTATTGTCATAACTCTCCCATAGCAAACCTTAACCCTAAAGCATTATACACGCCGCCTCCCTCCTCTCAAACGCGCCGCCGCCGCCGCCCGCCGTGCGTCGCCGCCGCCGCCGCCCGTTGTCGCCGGAAATTCGTTTCCGGCCAACTCTACGAGGAGAATCCGTTCGTGCTGATCTCGTCAGTGCTTCTAGTGCAGCCTGACAAAGGAGTCTCTGTTCTGGTCGTGGATCGAATTGGCGATAATCTACCGCAATCTACCGAGAAGAGCCGGATTCTTGTAATACCGGTTGGAGCCAGGCACAAGTGCCAACAAGGTATCGTTTTGAACGCCCTATGAATGTTGAATTTTGAATTCTACTTTTTCGTATTGATTGTCTCCCGGCCTTTTTCTATTATTCTTCCGCTGCCTCGCCGGGGGGCGGATCCGGATCCTCAACAGTGGTATCAGAGCCAGTGTTTTTCCGGATCTGATCAATATGTATTGCCTGAATTGTATCTAACCTATGAATTTCAGATCAAGATGGCTGAAATATCGTCTCACGTCAATTAATCGGCGCCGCCGCACGCGGCGGAGCCACGACAAGCACCAATGCGCGCGCTGGACGCACGCTGGCCGCGCGCTCGCCGCGAAGATTGCGTCGCTGTCCGACGCTCCAGCGCCGCTGCTGGCCGATCGAATGGCGCCGCGTCGCGCGAGATGTCTCGCTTCGTCGCCCGCGAGACGTCGCACTTTTGGTGGGCGGCC
>KQ995319.1:207526-239645 GCA_001598015.1 Dorcoceras hygrometricum
TACACTATGGTGTATTCTAGGTCTTTATCCAACACAATTATTAACATTATAACATAATGAAAGTAAAGAACGCCATAAAATAAATGTGAATTTCATAAATAAAGATCGTTATACAACGAGTCAATAAGAACCCACACGCCACAAGTTGGCTAGTTGGGCATATACTCTAACACAGACTTCATGGAATACCAGTCTCGATAGTGTCGGATAGAGAAACCAGATTCACATCTGCGTTCTGGATGAGTTTGGTTTGCATGCTGGGGAGATTGTCGTTCAGTACAGCAGTTCATCCGCAGACCGATGGACAGTGAGAGAGGGTCATTCAGATTCTAGGTCTTAACACAATTGTTAACATTATAAAATAATGAAAATAAAGAATGCCATAAAAGAATACGAATTTCATAAATAAAATAAGTTATACAACGAGTCAATAAGAACCCACACGCCACAAGTTGGCTAGTTGGGCATATACTCTAACACAGACTTCATGGAATACCAGTCTCGATAGTGTCGGATAGAGAAACCAGATTCACATCTGCGTTCTGGATGAGTTTGGTTTGCATGCTGGGGAGATTGTCGTTCAGTACAGCAGTTCATCCGCAGACCGATGGACAGTGAGAGAGGGTCATTCAGATCAGATTGGATTTGCTGAGAGCTTGCATCATTGACTTTCAGGGTAAGTGGGACTCGAGAATACGAGTGTTACTAGGTAAACCCATTTACTAAAACACATCTAGTACTCTGGTCAGAGATTTATCACACTATTATCTTCTCAGATAGCATAGGATATCCACGCATAAAAGCGAGCGGTGAATCCTCGACAACGAAGCATCGACTCCTACATGCATCGGGACCACACCCAATCCCGCCACCTAATGACCCCAAATGAGTCGGTAAATTGGTCAAAGTGAGGCACCTATCATGTAGAGTCTCAATGACGTTTCGAGTAATAAGGGCTAATCTGTACAACCAAGATCTCGGACTTAATCCACTCGACAAATGGTAACCACTTGGAAAGTCCGAACGAGGGTAGTTCGATAGATCACCAGGTCACTATCCATCTGCATGCTCAGAAAATCACAATGTTCCCTACCAATGAAACGTGGTACTTCACATCGCAGATGATAGTCTCAAGCTCGGGTGTCCTTATCCTCATTTTGACGGCCCAATCGACTAGGAACAAGTTTAGAATACACAGTGACTATTAGATGTATTTCATGATAGCCATAATATCCACTATCACATCTAACATATACTATGGTGCATTCTAGGTCTTTATCCAACACAATTGTTAACATTATAAAATAATGAAAATAAAGAATGCCATAAAAGAATACGAATTTCATAAATAAAGATCGTTATACAACGAGTCAATAAGAACCCACACGCCACAAGTTGGCTAGTTGGGCATATACTCTAACACAGACTTCATGGAATACCAGTCTCGATAGTGTCGGATAGAGAAACCAGATTCACATCTGCGTTCTGGATGAGTTTGCATGCCGCCTTGGGGAGATTGTCGTTCAGTACAGCAGTTCATCCGCAGACCGATGGACAGTGAGAGAGGGTCATTCAGATTTTGGAGGATTTACTAAGAGCTTACGTCATTGATTTTCAGGGTACGTGGGACTCGAGATTACGGCTGGTTGAGTTCACGTACAACAACAGCTTTCAGGCATCGATTGGGATGGCTCCGTATGAGGCACTGTATGGGAGGAGATGCAGATCTCCCGTACACTGGGACGAGGTTGGCGAGAGAGTGCTTACTGGGCCGGAGTTAGTGCAGCAGACTGCAGAGGTTGTGAAGAGGATTTGGGATAGGATGAGGACAGCCTAGAGTCGTCAGAAGAGTTATGCCGATCAGATACGACGAGATCTGGAGCTAGCTGTGGGAGACCATGTATTTGTGAGGATATCACCCATGAAGGGCATGATGCGCTTTGGCCGGAGGGGCAAGCTTAGCCCTAGGTTTATTGGGCCATTCGAGATTCTGGAGAGGGTTGGTACACTGGCTTATTGAGTAGTGTTACCACCCAGTTTATCAGTGGTGCATAATGTCTTCCATATCTAGATGCTGAGGAAATACATTCCGAACCCGTCTCATGTGTTGGTTTTTGAGCCGCTCCAGTTGGCATCAGATTTATCTTTCGAGGAGCGACCGGTGCAGATTCTAGCTAGGGAGGAGCGTAGGCTGAGAGCACGGAATATTCCGATGGTCAAGGTCCGGTGGCAGAACCACTCGGAGGATGAGGCTACCTGGGAGACCGAGGCCGATATGCGGACGCGCTACCCGGAGTTGTTCGGTACGTACTCAATTTCGGGGACGAAATTCCTATAAGGGGGAGAGTTGTAACGCCTAGAATTTCCTGACTACGTAGAAATGAGTGCATGACTAGGGGAAAATATTTTATGATTACATGCCATTTTATTTGATTTATTTATGATTTTATGCTGCGTGGTATGCATGTGTTATTTTTCAGCCTGCTTGAGCTACGGACGCGTGGACGAGATTAGGGTCGACCGGAATGAAAATAAATTGAGATTTTTAAGTTATGGAAATTTTTAGAACGAATTTATTTTATTTTAAGCAACAATTTCTGAAAATTTGGATTTTTATAACTATTTTGGAAGGGAACCCGTTTTTCGCCTATACGGGCTGATATATTGAGTTTTAAGGCATTTTAAATTTTGAGGATGCCTAGATTTCGAAATTATGCATCCATTTAAAGCCAAAATCTAAGTTTTAAACACCTTTTTAATTTATTATAGGGGCATGCTTGTATTTTCTAAATTTAAATTAGTAGGGGTCATAATAAGCATTTTATTTATTTCTTAAACACTAGTTAAACATAACCTAGCCTCCTCTACACACTCACCAGCCGTCCCTCTCCCTCACAAGCACACAAAATTTCAAAACCAATAAGCCATTGAAGTATCTTGGTGATCCAAGGCCGGTTGCGCCCCGATCTCGCGTCTACAACGTCTGTACCTCGCAGATCAACGTTTTCTCCAACCCAGGCATGTGATATCAATCCATTTTCTCGCCATTTAAATCATAATAATCTGATTTTAGGAAAATTATGCATGAATTCGTGGTGAATATTTCAGATCTATACATCTATGATCACATCTCATGCATGCACTTCACGTTTCTTGACATGTTTCGCTTCCTTCTTTTAAGAATTCGGGCAGGGAGATTTCCAGGGGTATTGGCTCAGTTCTAGGGGTTCCTAGGAGACTCATGGTGGTCTAGATAGAGGTATGAAGGTGGCTAAGTGGTCGGGTGAGCCAGGAAAAGCCATAGAGGTCGAGGTGACGCGTCACGCTGTGTGGCTGATGCGCCCACTTCCCTCGATCAGTTCTCCCTGGTTAGCCCATGGTTTGGGCCATGGTTGATCTCGTTAGAACCTTCTGGACCTGGGGTGTTCCAGTAGGAAGGGATCTGGCATTGGTGGCCGGAGAAGGGAGAACAAACGCGAAGACCAGCAGGTGGTCGCGACGGCAGCATGGCTGGAGCGTCCACTTGAAGCAACCAGTTCTCCCTGGTTAGCCAACATTTTGAGCCAAGGTTGGTCTCTTTGGAACCGTATAGACCTGGGTGTTGTCCAGCCGGAAGGGCTCCGGCATTGGTGGCCGGAGTAGGGAGCACGATCGTGAAGACTGGACGCTGCTCGCTTGCGCCGCTGGTGTGTGCATGTGTGTGTCCGGTTTAGGGTTTACTTGGATTGGTTCGGTTCAATTGAACCGGATGGTTTGGTTGAACCGGATCAGTTCTTCGAGTCTCGAGTCAAATGTTTTAAAATCGGTCCAAGTTGTTTTATTTAGGGACCTGTTATTTTAATTAATGTGTCGAAGGTCCAATTTTAAGGAAATTAGCGAGAAGTCAAAATTGAGTCAAACTTTTTTTAAATAATTTAATTTATGTCTAATTTTATGTTTTTAGACAAAATTAGGGCTTTAGGATTTTAAGTGGAGTTAAAATCGATTTTTTTGAATTTAATTTGGTCAAAATCGGTATTTTGGTCAAAAACGGCTTTTGAGGTCAAAACTGATTTAAATTGCTTTTAAAGGTCAAAATCGATTTTTATAAGTCCCAAAATGATTTTTAGAAGTCAAAATTGATTTTACCGTTCAAAAATTAGCCTTGATTTTTATAAGACATTATTTAATTAAAATCAGGCAAAATGGGAAAAAGCGGTGAACATTCGTTTCATCGGTCGAGTTTGAAGTGACGTTTGGTCTAGTTGTAGCGAGCCAGGCCCTGGGATCAATCCCTGACCGAAATAGAAAAAATGTAGAAGCCCGTAAAGGCATAATTAATCATATATGTAGTATGCTATGTATGAAAATGTTTTAAAGGAAATGATTAATTATACATTAATGGGCTAAGCTTTTAAATTGCATGATTTTAAGAAAATTCACGTATCATGAGATTTTATGAAACGATCAGGCATGTTCTTTTTATGTAAAAACCCGAGGAATTGAAGTGATGTGACAAAGTCTACGATGGGAGTTAACCGGGTAGCCGGGCCCGAGGATCCCCTGTTTTCAGGATTTCAGAGCCTATGGATCCTTGAGTAACATCGGGGTGAAGTGGCATTTTTCAGGAGGTGTGACATATAGGGATCCCGAGGTAAGGTCGGGTGAACCACACCGCCACGTACGTTGGTCATTTCGACTGATCAGTCACACGTTGCTCACATTCACGGATATGACTCATACGACTTCTTTTCATGATACGATATGCCATGCCTTATATGATATATGATATGTTAAGTTATGATTACATGATGAAATGTTTTAAGATCATGCATGCATTCACGCTTTTACGCTATTTTAATTACAGTATGTTCTTGCATGCGATTTTATTAGTATGTACTTTGCTAGGTATTACGATAGAGCATGCTGAGCCTCTAGGCTCATTAGGTTTAAATGGTGCAGGTGATAATCCTGTTGATGAGTATATTCCGACTGGCGGTGAGGACCTCTGAGCGCCTGTTGCAGCAGTGCCCCGTGACCGCATTTTTACTTAGTTTTGTCATGTTACAGTTTTAGATACTAGTTTTTAAACATGTTGGTTTTCAGTATGCTTTTACTCGAGGATTTTAGTGTGTTGGATGTTTTTAACGTTTCAAATATTCCTCTATTTACGCTTAAAGTATTTTGAGAAAATGATTTAGAAACGTTTTAGAAGGGAACGAGCCATTCGTTATGTTTAAGTTTATGCTTCCGCACATGTTTTTTAAAAAAAAATTCTAGAGTCTGGTTCGTTTCATATATCCCGATCGAATCAACGACCATTGGTAAATCGAGAGTCGTTAGAGATTCGATAGCCGAGCAGACATCTTGGAGATCAGAATAGAGACATCGCGAGTGTCTATTTACGCTTAAAGTATTTTGAGAAAATGATTTAGAAACGTTTTAGAAGGGAACGAGCCATTCGTTATGTTTAAGTTTATGCTTCCGCACATGTTTTAAAAAAAATTCTAGAGTCTGGTTCGTTTCATATATCCCGATCGAATCAACGACCATTGGTAAATCGAGAGTCGTTAGAGATTCGATAGCCGAGCAGACATCTTGGAGATCAGAATAGAGACATCGCGAGTGCTACCAGGTAAACTCATTTACACTGAAGCACAAGAGTACTCTGGCCAGATATTTGTCACACTATTATCTCCTCAGATAGCATAGGATATCCATGCACTAGGACGAGCGGTGAATCCTCGACAACAAGGCATCGACTCCCACATGCTTCGTGACCTCACCCAATCTCGGCACCTGATGACCCTCACGGGGTCGGTAAATGAGTCAAAGTGAGGCGACTAATCATGTAGAGTCTCAATGATGTTTCGAGTAGTAAGGACTAATCCATACAACCAAGACCTCGGACTCTCCACTCGACAAATGGTAACCACTTGGAGAATCCGAACGAGGGTAGTTCGATAGTTCGCCAGGCAAACCATCCATCTGCATTCTCAGAACATCACAATGTTCCCTACCAATGAAACGTGGTACATCACATCGCAGATGCTAGTCTCAAACTCTGGCGGCCTTATCCTCATTTTGACGGCCCAATCGACTAGGAACAAGTTCATAATATACAGTGACTATTAGATGTGTTTCATGATAGCCATCATATCCATTATCACATCTAACATACACTATGGTGCATTCTAGGTCTTTATCCAACACAATTGTTAACATTATAAAATAATGATGATAAAGAATGCCATATATAAAATGCGAGTTTCATAAACAAAGATTGTTTTACACAAAGAGTCATCAAAAGCCCACACACCACAAGTTGGCTAGTTGGGCACCTACTCTAACACTATTTGTACGACGAGAAGTGTCAGATATTCACCGATCACAAGAGCCTCAAGTACTTCTTCACCCAGAAGGAGCTGAACATGAGGCAGCGCAGATGGTTAGAGTTGGTGAAGGATTATGACCGTGACATTAGCTACCATCCGGGTAAGGCTAATGTAGTGGCAGACGCTTTGAGCCGGAAGACTGCAGTGGTGGCATGTTTGTCAACTGAGAGGCCACTACAGACTGAGATAGAGAGGTTTGGTCTAGAGCTTTATTCAGGGGGCTGTGCACCAAGTTTAGCAGCGCTCACTATTCAGCCAACTCTTCGAGAGCGGATCAGATAGGGGCAGGCTTCCGATGAGCAGTTACAGCAGTGGAGGCAGTGTGATGAGGACAGAGGACAAGGTCTGTATACAGTTGAGGATGGGATAGTCCGTTTCAGATGACGTATGTGGGTGCCGAGCACTCGTTAGTTGAGAGCCGAGATCTTATCTGAGGCTCATGCATCGACGTACTCCATCCACCCAGGGAGTACGAAGATGTACAGAGATTTGAAGACTTTGTATTGGTGGCCAGGGATGAAGAAGGACATAGGGAGATTCGTGTCTGAGTGCTTGAATTTTCAGCAGGTCAACGCAGAGCATCAGCGATTGGCGGGGTTGTTGCAACCACTTCCCATTCCTGAGTGGAAGTGGGAGCATATCACGATGGATTTTGTGGTTGGATTGTCCAGGAGTCCCAGAGGGTTCACGGCTATATGGGTGATTGTGGACAGACTCACCAAGTCAGCGCATTTCCTACCGGTGAAGACTACTTTCACCCTGACGCAGTACGCAGAGCTTTATATCCGAGAGGTGGTCAGACTGCATGGCATACCAGTCTCGATAGTGTTGGACAGAGACACCAGATTCCATCTGCGTTCTGGAGGAGCTTACATGCCGCCTTGGGGACGAGATTGTCGTTCAGTACAGCATTTCATCCGCAGACCAACGGACAGTCAGAGAGGGTCATTCAGATTTTGGAGGATTTGCTGAGATCCTGTGTGATTGATTTTCAGGGTACGTGGGACTTGAGACTGCCAGTGGTAGATTTCACGTACAACAACAGCTTTCAGGCGTCGCTTAGGATGGCTTCGTATGAGGCGTTGTATGGGAGGAGATGCAGATCTCCCGTACACCGGGACAAGGTTGGCGAGAGAGTGCTTACTGAGCCGGTGTTAGTGCAGCAGACAACAGATGTTGTGATGAGGATTCGGTATAGGATGAGGACAGCCCAGAGTCGTCAGAAGAGTTATGCCGATCAGAGACGACGAGATCTGGAGCTGGCTGTGGGAGATCATGTGTTTGTGAGGATATCAAGGGCGTGATGCGCTTTGGCCGGAGAGGCAAGCTTAGCCCTACGTTTATTGGGCCATTCGAGATTTTAGAGAGGGTTGGTACTCTGACTTATCGAGTAGCGTTACCACCTATTCTTTCAGCAGCGCTTAATGTCTTCCATATCTCGATGCTGCGGGAGTACATTCCGAACCCATCTCATGTGTTGGATTTTGAGCCGCTCCAGTTGGAACCAGATTTATCGTTTGAGGAGCGACCTGTGCAGATTCTAGCTAGGGAGGAGCGTAGGCTGAGAGCACGGAGTATTCCGATGGTCAAGGTCCGATGGCAGAATCACTCGGAGGATGAAGCTACCTGGGAGACTGAGGCCGATATGCGGACGCGCTACCCAGAGTTATTCGGTACGTACTCAATTTCGGGGACGGAATTCCTATAAGGGGGAAGAGTTGTAACGCCTAGATTTTCCTGAATACGTAGAAACGAGTGCATGACTAGGGGGAAAATATTTTTTAGATGATTACATGCCTTATTACGTGATTTATTTATGATTTTATACTGCATGGTATGCATGTGTTATTTTCAGCCTGCTTGAGCTACGGACGTGTGGACGAGATTAGGGTCGACCGGAATGAAAATGATTTTGAGATTTTTAAGTTATGGGATTTTAATAATAAAATTATTTTTTATTTTTTAGATGATTACATGCCTTATTACGTGATTTATTTATGATTTTATACTGCATGGTATGCATGTGTTATTTTCAGCCTGCTTGAGCTACGGACGTGTGGACGAGATTAGGGTCGACCGGAATGAAAATGATTTTGAGATTTTTAAGTTATGGGATTTTAATAATAAAATTATTTTTATGTTAAGCAACTATTTTTGAAAATTAGGATTTTTATAATTATTTTGGAGGGGAACCCGTTTTTTACCTATGCGAGCTGGTATATTGAGTTTTAAAGCATTTTAAAAAATGAGAAGGCTTCGATTTCGAAATTTTGTAACCATTAAAGCCCAACTATGAGTTTTAAGCACCTTTTAATATAATTAGAAGGGGCAAACCGGTATTTTTCTTAATTAAAGTCATATGGGTCATAATAGGCACATTCATTATTTTCTTAAACCCAAATTACACAAACCTAGCCTCCAATACATGCATCAGCCGTCCTCTCCACTCCTTGAACACACAAGTTTCAAAAATCATTCAGCCATTGAAGAAACTTGGTGATCCAAAGCCGGTTGCGCCCCGATCTCGCGTCTACAACGCCCGTACCTCGCAGATCTACATCTTCTTCAACCCAGGCATGTGATATCAATCCTTTTTCTCACCTTTTAAACTGTATTATTCTGTTTTTAAGAAATTATGATGTGAATTTGATGCAAAATGTTTAGATCAATTCTTCATGGTTCGAAATTCATGCATAGGCTTCACGGTTTTTGACATGGTTTGCTTCCTTCCATTGAGGCTTCGGTCATGGAAAATTCCAGGGGTGATGGCTCGGTCCTAGGGGTTCCTAGGGGACTCATGGTTGTCTAGATCGTGGTAGGAAGGTGGCTAGGTGGTCGGGTGAACCAGGTAGAGCCGTGGAGACCGAAGGTGGTGCATCGCACTGCATGGCTGGTGCGCCCCCTTCCTTCGACCAGTTCTCCCTGGTTAGCTCATGTTTTGAGCCAAGGTCGGTCAGGTTAGGAGCGGATGGACCTGGGGCTGGTCCAGCCGGTGGGGATCTGGCCAGTGGTGGCCGGAGCAGGGAGAACGATCGCGAATACCAGGAGGTGGTCGCGGCAGCGCGCGCATGGGAGGAGGGTGTGCGGTTTAGGTTTCCTTGGTGGATTGGTTCGGTTCAATTGAACCGGCTGGTTCGGTTGGACCGGATCGGTTCGTCGAGTCTCGAGTCAAATATTTTAAAAATGGGGTCAAGTTAATTTAATTATGGACCTGTTATTTTAATTAATGTGTCAAATATTTTAAAGAAATTAGCCAGAAGGCCAAAATTGAGTCAAACCTTTTAAATAATTTAAGTTATGTTTAATTTTAAGTTTTTAGTCAAAATTAGGGCCTTTGGAATTTTATTGGAGTCAAAATAGATTTTTGGGATTTAACTTGGTCAAAATCGGTCTTTCGGTCAAAATCGGCTTTTGAGGTCAAAATTGATTTATTGTTTTTAAAAGTAAAAATCGATTTTTATAAGTCCCAAATTGATTTATAGAAGTCAAAATTGATTTTACATTAGTCCCATTAGCCTTGATTTTAAGAAATAAAAAATTTAAAGAAATTAGGCAAAAATATTTAAAGAAGGTGAACATTCGTTTCATCGACCGAGTTTAGAGCGATGTTTGGTCTAGAAGTGGTGAGCCAGGCTCCGGAATCAATCCTTGACCGAAGTAGAAATATGTAGAAGCCCGTAAGGGTATATTTAATTATATATGTAGTATTTTATGTACGTAAACGTTTTCAAGGAAATGATTAAATATACATTAACGGGCTAAGTTTTAAATCTCATGATTTAAGAAATTCACGCATCATGAGATTTTATGAAACTATCAGGCATGTCTCTTTTTAAGTTAAAACCCGAGGGATTGAAGTGATGTGGCAAAGGTCTACGATGGGAGTTAGCCGGGTAGCCGTGCCCGGTGATCCCCTGTTTTTTAGGTATGATTATAGGGCCTATGGATCCATGTGATCACGACATGGTGAAGTGGAAATTTATAGGAGGTGTGATATATAGGGATCCTCGTGTGATATCGGGGTGAACCACACCTCCACGTACGTTGGTTATTACGACTGATCAGTCATACGCCCGCTCAATTCACTGATATGACTCATACGTTTTTCAGGTTACGTTATGCCATGCCTTATATTATATATGATATGTAATTATATGAAATGTATGAAGAAATGTTTTAAGATCATGTGCTTGCATGCGATGTTATTAGTATGTACCTTGTTATGTATTACGATAGAGCATGCTGAGCCTCTAAGCTCACTAGGTTTAAATGGTGCAGGTGATGACCCTGCTGAGGAGTTTACACCGACTGGCGGTGAGGACGTCTGAGCGCCTGTTGCAGCAGTACACCGTGACCGCCTTTATGTTTTAGTCTGTCATGATACAGTTTTAGATATTGGTTTTTAAACATGTTTACTTTCAGTATTTTTACTCACTGAATTTATTCCGCTTGAATGTTTCAACGTTTTAAATATTCCTTTATTTATGTTTAAAGTATTTCTGAGAAAATGATTTAGAAATGTTTTAGAAAGGAACGAGCCATACTTTAAGTTTATGTTCGCTTCCGCATATGTTTTTTTAAAAAAAATTCTAGAGTCTGGTTCGTTTCAAGCTCAAAAGTCGTTACTCCCCCTGTCTTCATAGAGTGAGTTTTAAGACTATTTTGTAGCACAGACAGACTTTCGAAGAAAAACTATAAAAGCAGAAAGTATTTTAAAACCGTTTGAAAATTTTCGATTTAAAATACGGTTTCAAGAACAACCTGCTCTGATACCAATTGTTAGGATCGGAAAACCAGGGGTGTCCATGAGTTCTCACAAAACTCACGTAGGCTCTCACACAGCCTAGACACTGAACCCATCAGTTACGTGCATTTTAAAAATTTTGAACATGAAAGCAGCACGCAACTGCGAAATCAGCATGAAGCTGGACCAGCAGCTTTGCGAGCTGGTCCGGATCACCAGCAGCTCTGCAAGCTGGTTTAACACAAACAATCTGATTCTTTATATCTTGAGCTGCAATAGCTCAGTGTTCTTGAAAGTTAATGTACCGAGATACAGATTGAGTTATAATTAAAATCATGCGTAAACAACTAAAACTGAACTCTTATAATCGAAAGCCATTTAACAGTTTTAATTGCAATAAATAGATATGCAATGCGTGAATGTAAATGAAGTAAGCTGTAAAGAAATACTCTGCGATTTGTTTATGTAAGTTCGGAGCTGTATCTCCTACGTCTCCACTTCTTCCACAACGGGAAGGATCCACTAGAAGACTTTGATTATAGTGGTCACGCTGTAACCCGATCCTACGACCAGCAGCAACAAAACTGTCATGCCCCGTGCTAATCACACAAGATTAGAGCACAATTAAGCACATAATCACGGAAGCGTAAAAACAGGGCTTAAAAAAAATTTCGAAATAATATGGCCTGAACTCAAAACATACATTCAAAATATCAATACTCAAAATACGAGTTGACTCAAACTCATATAAAACAGGTAACGACAAATCTCAATTCAAATACAGATCCCCAGTACATAAAAACACAGGGCATCCCTCGGGTTCAATACATAATATAAGTAGACTGGGACTCAAGGAAACGGGGATCGACCAGCTGGTGCTCCACTCTGTCCAGCTTGGTTACCTGAAGATCCTGCAAATGGGTAATACAGACCCAAACAACACAAAAGCAGGAAAACAAATACGAGGTCAAGCCGTAGTACGAAGAGCTATCAAAACAGCTAATCATGCAACATGCTATAATCAATGCTATGAAATGCATGAGGGCTATCAAGGATCGGATAACTAGACCAGTGTATCAACTGGCAAATCATCTCAATCAGTATCTATACCCGCACGATTTATCAACCAGGGAAATCATCGGTCCGTGATCTTCAGAGCCCGTCAGCCCATCCCAGCTCGGTGGTAGACACTTGAATCCGGTAGTCACCACTCCGATGATAGCGTTGGACTTTTCAGGCACAACTCATCAGTCGGCCAGTCACAACGTGGCTTTCAATCAGGTCATCAATCAATCTGTCAATCAGGCTCGAGATGTATGCATGTATGCCAATTCAATATTCAATGCACAACGCATACAATTCAATACGTGAAAACAGAATGTAAAACTCAATCAATTCACAAGCTGTATCACGTAAATCACATAAACATATCAACAGATTTCACAACATCAATCACAGCCATGTTCACGCTCAAGCTGCTAAATCTGCTCAATTCGTACCTTCAACGGCTGATTCTACCTCAACAGATTTCTCACAAGGCACTGAAACGCACGGCCTAGGCTACCAGCTTTCACCTGGCTCCTTCAACCACGGCAGAAGCTATCCTGAATCTCAAATCCAGAAGCTGAAACCAGCGAAAGAACTATCAAATTCCACTGTACAATGAAACCAGCAACTTCGCGATCCTCTCTAAGGTCGTTCGACAGCCTCAACTGGGTAACAATCGGAAGAGCAACTCATAAGGAATCCAGCGCCACCAAGTTCACTCGAAACAACGGCGGGAAGCGGCGGCAATCGACGGAGAAAAGTCACGGTGAACAGTAGATAAAATGAGGGTTTGGATATGGAGATAAGAAATATCGGGCTCAGAATAATTCTAAGTGTCGATCAACACTTATCAATATATATATCTAAATCCAACTGCTGCTGTTCTCAAAATAACCAGACGTCGTGAACAGTAGGTATCTCACAACGGATACCAGTCGTTGCTTTCAACAGAAACCAGATTTTCCTCTTAACAAAACCAACAGCAACCACCAGGCGTTGCATTTTCAAAGTAACATCAAAACGACACCGTACCAACTAAACAAAACGACGCCGCAGCGATCCACCAGCTGACAACAGATTTCTCTTTCGAAGCAACCAAAAGCTGGTAACAGATTCCTTCAAAAACCACCAGCGACTGGTTGCGCGAAACAATTCAAAACGACGACGTAAAGGACACATCATCATATCTGTCAACAGCTGGTTAACCAACCCAGCGACTGGATAAACTACGCAACAGATCCCTCGCTACTGGTACCAGACGCAATACCCAAAACGCTGTGTTACAACTTATCACAACGACGTCGCGTTGCTCCCAAGACTGGTTCCTCAAACCAGCAGCTGGTCACTCAGCTGGAACAATATTTCACAACGCAACAGCTGATAGAGCTACAATTCAGTAGTCAACACCAAAATATTGACCAACACGTGTCGCTTTCTCGTTAAATCTCGCATCCAATGCAACTACTTTCAGTAGCAACCTCTTCAATTGCAACTACTGATTTCCAATTTCCACCAGCTACGAGCTACAGTACCACTGACTCACGTTGACTTCTAAAATACGCTACGACTGGTTTCTTGCATTAGCGCTACATCTGGTCTTCACCAAACGGCAGTGTATTACTCCTACGCCACCAACAACTGATAACAGATTCACCAACTAGCGCTACAGCTGAAATCCTAAAGGAATGAGATTCATTTCTCAAAACCCTCAAAATTAACGCTACTAATTCCAAATCAATTCAATAATCACTAATCTAAAATCTGATTCCTCACATTCTCCCCACCTTAAGATATTTCGTCCTCGAAATCAAAGGCAAACTCAGGAAAAATTCAATCAAAACATTCAAATCAAACACAATCATCTAACCAAACTCGAAGCAAAGAATCAGAATTTACCTGGAAATTCACACTATCAGTGCTCAAACAGAGGAGGCCAATCCTGCCTCATCTTCTCCTCAACTTCCCAGGTAGCTTCCTCTCGGTCATGCTTACTCCATTGGACCATCACCAACGGAATCACTTTGTTCCTGAACTGCTTCTCCTTCCGATCCAAAATCTGCACTGGATATTCGACATAGCTCAAGGCAGAATCCAGCTCAACTTCGTCGATTCTCAGCACATGGGACGGATCTGGCTCATATTTCCTCAACATTGACACATGAAAAACATCATGTATCGCTGCTAGCTCAGTAGGCAGCCTCAATCGATAAGCCAACTGTCCAATCCTCTCAACAATCTCAAAGGGACCAACGAATCTAGGAGCTAATTTGCCTTTAAATCTGAAGTTCATCACGCTCTTGAAAGGAGAAACTTTGAGAAATACTCGATCGCCAACCTCAAACTCTAACGGTCGACGTCTTTGGTTAGCATAGCTAGTAAATCTATCTTGTGCAGCCTTCATTCTACTTTGAATCAAATCAATCTGATCTTTCATATGCTGCACAAACTCAGGGGTAGAAAGCTGTCTCTCACCAACTTCTTCCCAACAAATCGGAGATCTTCATTTTCGACCATACAACGCCTCAAATGGAGCCATGCCGATAATTACCTAGTAGTTGTTATTATACGAAAACTCAACCAACGACAAACAATCCTGCCAGCCACCACTGAAATCCATCACAACTGCTCGCAACATATCCTCTAGAGTCTGGATAGTCCGCTCAGACTGACCTTCTGTCTGTGGGTGATAGGCTGTACTCGTAGCCAATATCAAACCCATCGCTGCTTGAAGACTCTTCCAAAAACGAGAGGTGAATCATGGATCTCTGTCAGACACTATCGAAACAGGCACTCCATGCAATCAAACCACATGGTCGATATACAGCTTCGCCATTTTCTTCATCGAACACCTCACGTCATAGGGAATGAAATGGGCTGACTTAGAAAGTCTATCAATCACCACCCAAATCGCATCACATCCCCTACTTGATCGAGGTAGATGAGTCACAAATCCATGGCGATGTGCTCCCAATTCCATTGGGGCACCTACAAACTCTGTAGCAATCCACCAGGTCTCGTTATCTCAGCCTTGACCTGCTGGCAATTCAAACATCTAGCAACAAAACAAGAGATGTCGCTCTTCATGCCTTCCCATCAGTAGTGAGATTTCAAGGCATGGTACATCTTTCTCTCGCTCGGATGCACACTGTACTGACTACAATGCGCTTCATTCATAATGGTCTCTTTCAAATCGATCAAGTTCGGAACCACCAATCTTACTAGAAATCTCAAACACCCATCAGACGAAACACAGAAATCATCAGACTGACCACTTCGGGCTTTAATCTTCAACTCATGAACATATGGATCAGTCCTCTACACCTCCCTGATGTCAATCACAATCTGCGGTTCTACTTGAATCGAAGAAACCATAAAGTACTGATCACCCGGCTAGAAACACCAACCAGAAGTACTCAACTGCTCATAGACTTTAGAGACACTCAAAGACGAAAGCATCGCAGGCTGGGTCTTCCTACTCAAAGCATCTGCTACTGAGTTCATCCGCCCAGGCTGATACTGAATCTCACAGTTAAAGTCCTTGAGCAATTCCATCCATCGTCGTTGCCTCATATTCAGATCAGACTGCGTGAAGATATATTTCAGGATCTTGTGGTCGATGTACACCACAAATTCTTCACCATACAGATAATATCACCAAATCTTCAAGGCAAACACTATCGCAGCCAACTCCAAATCATGAACAGGGTACCTCGTCTCGTGAGGCTTCAACTGTCGAGACGCATAGGCAATCACGTACCCGTTCTGCATCAGAACACATCCTAAACCATTGAGAGAAGCGTTGGAGCACACAACAAATCCTCCGGATCCAGACGGTAGAGCCAAAACAGGAGCAGTAGTCAACTTCTCCTTCAACGTCTGAAAACTATACTCGCACTCGTCAGTCCAAATGAACTTCCGATCCTTCTGAGTCAATTGAGTCAGAGGCTTGGCTATCGAAGAGAACTTCTCGATAAAACGCCTGTAATAACCAGCCAATCCTAAAAAGCTACGGATCTCAGAAATGTTCCTAGGTCTCTCCCAGTTAAGAACTACTTCGACCTTACTCGGATCTACCAAAATCCCTTGCGCCGAAATCACATGACCCAAAAAGATAATTCGATCAAGCCAGAATTCACACTTGCTGAACTTGGCGTACAACTGCGAATCTCTCAATCTCTGCAACACCAGTCTGAGGTGCTCCTTATGCTCTCTCATGCTCCTTGAGTACACTAGGATGTCATCTATGAAGACGATCTCGAACCGATCGATGTACTCGCTAAAGACGCGATTCATTAAATCCATGAAAACAGCTGGGGCATTCGTCAACCCAAACGGCATGACTAGAAACTCATAATGCCCATATCGAGTCCGAAATGCTGTCTTTGCCACGTAAGCGTCTCTAATCCTCAACTGGTGGTAACCAGAGCGTAAATCAATCTTCGAGTATACGACCGATCCTTGCAACTGATAGAACAAGTCATCAATCCTCGGCAAAGGATACTTGTTCCTCACCGTCGCTTTATTCAACTGTCGGAAATCCACGCACATCCTCATAGACCCATCCTTTTTCTTCACGAACAGAATTGGAGCTCCCGAAGGCGACATACTCGGTCTGATGAAGCCCTTCTCCAAGAGATCTCTCAACTGATCATTCAGCTCATTCAACTCTGCTGGCGCCAACAGGTAAGGAGCTCTAGAAATCGGGGCGGTACCGGGCACCAACTCAATGCCGAAGTCGATCTCACGTCTCGGAGGGAATCTAGGAATCTCATCTGGAAACACGATGGGAAACTCTCGGACAATCAGAATGTCGCTCAACTCCATCCGTGACTCTTGGTAAATGTCAAGCGCGTAAATCATGAATCCTGCATTATCCAGCGATAGCATCCTAAAAAATTCCATGGCGGACACCAGTGGAATCTTTGAGCGTGAATCGGCACCGTAGAAGTCCCACCTCTCGCCCGAATCAGGGCGAAATCTCACCACACCATGAAAACATTCCACAGTAGCCTTATAGCTAGATAATACGTCCATTCCCAAGATTCAATCAAATCTCTGATTCCCAAAACAATCAAATTGGACACCAAAACGTGCTCATCAAATCGAAGCACACAATCCAACACCAATTCACGGGACCATAGATTCACACCAGCAGGGGTAGACACGGAAACAACATCACACAATGGGGAAGAACTCAACCCATACTCACAAACAAACAACTCAGAAATAAAAGAGTGTGATGCACCAGTGTCAAATAGAACTCTCGCAGGATAATAAAAAATAAAGAATGTACCTGCGATCATCATACCAGGTGCCTCCTCATCCTGCTCTCTCGTCAAAGCGTTTGCCTGAGAATGATGCGGAATCTGGAACGGAGGTCTCGAAGGTGCTCCAAACCTAGAAGGCTCACGGGGTTGGAATCCAGATCGCTGGGTAGGGACAGGAAACTGCGGTCTCTGGGAAGAACCACCAGCTGATCCCTGCTGCGAAGGAACTGAAGACTGACCCCTTAAAAAAAAGACACACTCTAACAAAGTGTCCTGGCTGTCCGCAGTTACGGCAAGACCCCTGAACTCCATGACAATGCGAAGTCGGATGTCTTCCCCCGCACTGACCACAAGGCATATCGCCAAAACCACTACCAGAACCACTGCCAGAACCACTGCCAGAACCAGAGGAACTCGAATTCGCCTTTTTCTTAAACTGTTTCCCTCGTGGCGATTCGACTGTTGCTGCGACCCCTGAGGAGAATAAAAATATTGTGACGCATCCTGCACAGGCTGATAGGTGCGTCCAGTAGTCGGCTGAATCGGAGCCTCAACCTCCATCAAACTCTCCTCAATGTCCACCGCTCGGTTCACTGTATCAATATAGGTCGCAGGTGACCCAGACAAAACCATCCGGTACAGATCAGGCCTCAAGCCCTTCAGAAATTTGTTCCTCTTCGTCCTCTCCTGGTTGGAAACGTGTGGCACATAAACCAAAAGAGCAAAAAACTGTCGGGCATACTCAGCCACTCGCAAAAAAAAAATGTAGAAAACGTCGGAGGGTTCGTCCGCTGAAACCTAGCTAGGACCAACTCCATCTCGCCTATCTGTCTAGTAACATTCTCAACCTGATGAACATCATCATCACTACCTACCCTAGACTCCTCCGTAGTACGTCTAGTCGTCCTACCTCTTCCTCTCCTCGGCGGCGTCTAAACAAATCTGGAGGTAAGATCTCACAGCAGATATATCACATAGACAGATAAAAGATCACATAAGTCACAGAGTCACTCAAAATCAAATCAAAACTCTGTGCCTAGACTCGAGTGTGATCAAAGGAAATCGAGCTTATCCCAGTTTAAGCTCTGAAACCAAAAATGTCAGGCCCCGTGCTAATCACACAAGATTAGAGCACAATTAAGCACATAATCACGGAAGCATAAAAACAGGGCTTAAAAAAATTTTCGAAATAATATGGCCTGAACTCAAAACATACATTCAAAATATCAATACTCAAAATACGAGTTGATTCAAACTCATATAAAACAGGTAACGACAAATCTCAATTCAAATACAGATCCCCAATACATAAAAACACGGGGCATCCCCCGGTTCAATACATAATATAAATAGACTGGGACTCAAGGAAACGGGGATCGACCAGCTGGCGCTCCACTCTGTCCAGATTGGTTACCTGAAGATCCTGCAAATGGGTAATACAGACCCAAACAACACAAAAGCAGGAAAACAAATACGAGGTCAAGCCTCAGTCCGAAGAGCTATCAAAACAGCTAATCATGCAACATGCTATAATCAATGCTATGAAATGCATGAGGGCTATCAAGGATCGGATAACTATACCAGTGTATCAACTGGCAAATAATCTCAATCAGCCTCTATACCCGCACGGTGTATCAACCGGGGAAATCATCGGTCTGTGATCTTCAGAGCCCGTCAGCCCATCACAGCTCGGTGGTAGACACTCGAATCCGGTAGTCACCACTCCGATGATAGCGTTGGACTTTTCAGGCACAACTCATCAGTCGGCCAGTCACAACGTGGCTTTCAATCAGGTCATCAATCAATCTGTCAATCAGGCTCGAGATGTATGCATGTATGCCAATTAAATATTCAATGCACAATGCATACAATTCAATACGTGAAAACAGAATGTAAAATTCAATCAATTCACAAGCTGTATCACGTAAATCACATAAACATATCAGCAGATTTCACAACATCAATCACAGCCATGTTCACACTCAAGCTGCTAAATCTGCTCAATTCGTACCTTCAACGGCTGATTCTACCTCACTAGATTTCTCACAAGGCACTGAAACTCATGGCCTAGGCTACCAGCTTTCACCGGGCTCCTTCAACCACGGTAGAAGCTATCCTGAATCTCAAATCAAGAAGCTGAAACCAGCGGAAGAACTATCAAATTCCACTGTACGATGGAACCAACAACTTCGCGATTATCTCTAAGGTCGTTCGACAGCCTCAACTGGGTAACAATCGGAAGATAAACTCACAAGGAATCCAGTGCCACCAAGTTCACTCGAAACAACGGCGGGAAGCGGCGGCAATCGACGGAGAAAAGTCACGGTGAACAGTAGCTAAAACGAGGGTTTGGATATGGAGATAATAATTATCGGGTTCAGAATAATTCTAAGTGTCGCTCAACACTTATCTATATATATATCTCAATCCAACTGCTGATGTTCTCAAAATAACCAGACGTCGTGAACAGTAGGTATCTCACAACAGATACCAGTCGTTGCTTTCAACAGAAACCAGATTTTCCTCTTAACAAAACCAGCAGCAACCACCAGGCGTTGCATTTGCAAAGTAACATCAAAACGACACCGTTCCAACTAAACAAAACGACGCCGCAGCGTTCCACCAGCTGACAACAGATTTCTCTTGCGAAGCAACCAAAAGCTGGTAACAAATTCCTTCAAAAACCACCAGCGACTGGTTACGAGAAACAATTCAAAACGACGACGTAAAGGACACGTCATCATATCTGTCAACTGCTGGTTAACCAACCCAGCGACTGGATAAACTACGCAACAGATCCCTCGCTACTGGTACCAGACGCAATACCCAAAACGCTGCGTTTCAACTTATCAAAACGACGTCGCGTTGATCCCACTATTGGTTCCTCAAACCAGCAGCTGGTCACTCAGCTGGAACAATATTTCACAACGCAACAGCTGATAGCGCTACAATTCAGTAGTCAACACCAAAATATTGACCAACACGTGTCGCTTTCTCGTTAAATCTCGCATCTAATGCAACTACTGTCAGTAGCAACCTCTTCAATTGCAACTACTGATTTCCAATTTCTCCCAGATACGAGCTACAGTACCGCTGACTCGCGTTGACTTCTGAAATACGCTACGACTGGTTTTTTGCATTAGCACTACGTCTGGTCTTCACAAAACGACAGCGTATTACTCCTACGCCACCAACAACTGATAACAGATTCACCAACTAGCGCTACTGCTGAAATCCTAAAGGAATGAGATTCATTTCGTAAAACCCTCAAAACTAACGCTACTAATTCCAAATCAATTCAATAATCACTACTCTAAAATCTGATTCCTCACAAAAACTCCTAGCAACCACTGCACACCATCCCACAAGCTATGTGTCTAACTTCACTTCTTTACTGCCTCAGTGAGAAAGGCTACAACACTTCTTTAACGTCTCAGTGTGAAAGACAACACACACTTCTTTAACTTCTCAATGTGAAAGACAACATAGACTTGTTTAACGTCTCTGTCCAAAGACTACAATGTAAGTCATTTGATTTGATTCACTCAGTTAAACTAATCAGCTCTCTCAAATATGTGAGTGAATCGTGTGTGATATTTACAGTGTATGCTCAATCTATTTTAAGATAAAATCTCACACACTGGGAAGTGCTCCTGTCCGAGCTAGTTGTTCGATGCCTTCCCAGGGTTGTGTTTTCTTCTGCTTTTACGTTTTGGTTGGCACAACACTTTTTGACTTCGCTCTTCCGTTCTTCGCTCTACTCTGCTTGTGCTCTGCTCTTGATATTTATAGCCCGACGCGGAGTTATATCCGTTGGACACAAATTTGTAGTCGTTTGAAAAGTCTTCCGGCACTGTTGTACTTTGCGTCCTTTTTCTTTAAATGCGTCTCAGGCTTTTCTTCACTTTAAGCACTTGAGCACTGTACTTGAGAAGACAATACAAGAAAGTTGATTTGAATACTGAAAAGAATTTGTCGTGTAGTCTTGTATTCAAATCGCTTTGCTCGTAGATTTGATAGCATCTGTCATGCTATCTGAGCTGGTTTGACCTTAACCAGCTTGCCAACTTATCTCCGTTCTGGTTTGCACTGAGCCGATATTTGCTTCGAGCCGGTTGCTTCTTCGATCCGTTCAAAGCTTTCTTATTCTGCTGCTCTTGAACTCAACTGCTCTTGTTCTGTTCTTTCCTGCTCTTGAGCTGCTTCGAACCAGCTTATTCATTACACTAAGCAGGTCGCTTTACTGAGCTGGTTTCTCAGTTGATTTCCTTCCTAGCTGGTTGCTTCTTTCACTACAGCAGCCTTCTGCTTCCCTGTCGTAGGCATCCAACTATTGAGATCCCTGATCAGGTTTTCTCTTCCCTGATCTGGTTTACCAGCTTGGCTCTTTTCTTCTCACAAGCCACAGTGTTACTTGCTTGTCCTCTTGATCCATTCATACATCTCATCCAAACCATCAGCAAGCACACTGTTGCGCCTAGTGATCTGACCTGCACTCGATCACTGCACTTGCCTATTCAACGGTACTCAATCGCTGCACTTGTACGCTGCACTTGATAGCCGTTCTGCACTTCACTACATTCCATTGCGCTCAGGATCCCTGCACAACCTGCATTGCATCCTATGTTGGACCAGCTTGGGCGTCCCCTCACCGTTCCAACTTAGATGTTCTTCGGTTGACCAGCTTGGGCATTCCCTCACTGTTCCAGCTTGAACATCTCACTGTTTCCTCAATCAAGTGCACTGCACATCGAACGTAAACCGTTAGTCAAATATAAGCAGGTTTTGTGTTAATCAAAATTCAGATTCAGATATGTAGAAACAGATCCAACAAGTAATCAATCAGCGTGACGACTCAGCACACGCAAAAATAGCGACATCTCAGCACATAAACATCTCAGACAACAACATTCCTTATATAGATTAGTTTTCAACACACACAAATATATGCACATGCCTATCTAAAAGCTGTAATCACAAGCTCAAATTCGTACCTTGCCCACAGCTCACTGCTGAAAGCAGAATGCACTCACTGTGATGCTCAAGTCTTGGCCAACAGCTCAGGACCAGCAACTCACGGCAAAAACCACAAGAAATGTACAATCTGTCAAGATATCGAAGAAATCTGCTCGAATTCAAGCTCAGGGTCGAAGCTTCACAATTCGGCTATCCTAAAATCACATCATAAATTAAAACCCATCTCAAAACATTACTTCCAAGGGTCAAAAACAACACCTAAAACCTCTGTTACCTGAAGCGAAGCTCAACTCGGTCGAAAATTGCAAAATACAGCTCACACATCTTCTCTTTGATTTCCTCAGTCCGACCTCCTCATGACTCCAAACTGGTACAGAAATGTCGAGCTTGAAAAGAGGTTTCCAACCATGTTACCCTCGCTCAAAGCTGATCAGCCAATATTCTGTGATCAGGAAAATACTAGGTTGATGAACAGTGTATCATCGAGGGTTTGGACAAAAATATCTATCGGGGCTCTCAGAATAGGATAAGGTAATGTGAGGTCTAAAATGACCAAGTGTTGGTCAACGGATCTTATTTATACTACTTAAAACCCTCGATCTGATCTATAGTACCTTCGGACCAGCTTGGACCTCCACTGTTCCAGCTTAGGCATGCACACGTACCAGATTTCACATCGTATCGGATCACGCACTCAGATCAGATCACGCACACCGTTCAGCTCACGCAATACTCAGCTCAGCTTGGAGCTAAAAGATCCAATCACGCCTCATGCACAGTAACCTCAGATCGTATCTACTCAGATCACGACAACAGTTGTTATCAACTCAGACTGTATTCAGCCCAGGCATGCATCTCAGCACGCGCACAACAAATCAGCTTTCGCTCCCAACAGTTCATGCTCAACAGACCATGCTCAGGAAATAGATCACGCTCATCAAGCAGATCACGCTCTCGCTAGCGATTCATCTCTCTCAAAGTGTATCAGCTCTCGCACGCATTTCAGCTCTCGCACACTACTAAGCTCTCACACAAACAGATCGCGTGCACTCCAGCACAGGAGAAACGATCAGCTCTCACCAAGCTAACCACCACCGACAGCTCTCGTCCAAAGCGAAAATCACAACCAGCTCTTGTCCGGTCTGATAACCACGAACAGCTCTCGTCTAAGCTGAAATCACTAAACGACGTGGCACAACACCCGTGATCTGATCACTCAGCTCAGGGAACCCAGAACATCCCTAAGCTGAATCTAGTTTATGCTCTAGCTCCTAACAGCTTACACTTATACAGCAGAATAACAGTGTTGCTCGTCTTTACGTTTTTTTTCCAAAACCAGCTCGCGATAGAAAACTCGTTCAAGCAAAACGAAGCAGTTCAACTCAGAACTGTCCACTCAGATCAGCTCGTGTCAGATCTGATCCATGCTAAACCCGATACGAAAATTACCAAAAGTTTACACCCGAACTGTTCTTCGCCATCACCCCCCTAAACAACAACACAACACCACGTCCCTAATCTCACTACTCAGCTCAGAACGTTGCGTAACTGCCAAAGTTGATTCCAGATTACGCCCTACTACTCAAACTGGTATCATCTCAGCGCTCACTATCCAGATCAGGTTGTGCGCTCTGACCAGCACATAGCATTCAACTTAGCTTACGGTCTTGATTTGTATATTCAAGATCTTTATTTATGCAGCTTGCATCGCTAAACACATAAAGCATTTGCTAGAATGTAATAAAAATATAAATCTATTAAAGTAAAGATCATTTATTACGCATGAATAAAACCCCCAACCATAACTTGGGTTACATTGCTTCTACTCTTACAATCTTTGGCCACATCACCTATTGGATCAGCACATCGCCACAATGTCTTACGCTGCATCACAAATAAATGAAACAAAACATAAACATATGATTCGATTAAAACACTATTGTAATTGGATATTGTAGTAATTATATGTGTGTTATATCATTTGAAACTGATTATAGATCTTAATCTAGTCTTCAATGTAACGATTTTTTAAAGTGGTTATAATAGACCAAAGCGGACAATAAATTGCAAGTGGACTGAACCATGATATTTGGTATCAGAGGTCCTCATGTTTGGCTAGAGATAGCGAGTGATATCTCACATTGTCAAACAACCGGAGACATGCTGGACATTTAAGTGGGCATGTGTGTCAATCCATTGTGACATTTTTTATGATGTCATAACCGGGCAAAGCGGTTAATATTGCAGGTGGATTGGACATGTCTATATATATGTGTGTGGGAGCGCGCGCATTCTATCTAACAAATATGAACACAGTTTCTCAAGGTAGGAACTAACTTGAAATGGGTACATACCCTCTAGTCCACCAGCAAAACCCAATAGATAAACTTTATAAGGAGGTGCTATAAATTTTGAGAGAACCCAAATCTAGTGTTACAAAGCCCAAAGGTATACAAGAAGGTTTAATCCTAAGTACACTTACAGAAAACTGCAATGCAAAATGACAAGATAAAATTTGAGAAACTTCCTTTAATATTTGATAAATAATATTTTTGAAGTAATGTTCTTAATTAATCAATCACCATTTTTCCTTAGTTTGTGAAAGCAATTTGAGACACCTCCTCACCACACCAAACATCCTCTGTAATAAACTGCATCCATGAATCATCTTTGTCTTCTTCTTCTTCCATGCATAAGGTAGAAGAGGATGCCAATGGCAACTCCGGTGACATTGTATCGATCTCGGTTGTGTGGACGACGCCTTGTGATGAGTAGTCAAGCAATCGGATAGTACTAGGCTGCCCTTGCTGGTCATCTACCTCAGAACACAAGCCATTTTTCTTGAAGACGCGACATAAAGCGTACGAGTCCTGAGATAAGAACAATGTTAGAATTACGATTTTAATGAAGTCCATTGAGGCCATCAGATTCGACGGACAAGCAAAATAATTTAGAAACTTGGGTAACTGTTTAAATTATTCATGTTCTAATCTGCTCGCTAAACATATAGTTCCTTGTCGAAGGCTTAAGATCACAAGTGTGATATTTGAGATTGATTAACGAGAAAATAAAAAAAAATGAGATATAGATATTTTATCAGTCAATAATAGGGGCTGATGGATTTATTTTGATTCACAATTAAAGTGCGAAAAAGGGGAAAAAGAAGCAGCAGCAGCAGCAATGAGTGAAAAGGCAATCTTATGGTTTCTCTAAAATTGTTTAAAGCACAAAGCGATTTTTCTACCATCTCATCTCAGGATAGAGGAAATAAAAGTAACTGTTTTAAATAAATTAATCAAGTGTTTCTTTTTCCTGTATTTACTCTCATCTCAATCTTTAAAAATTGGACACATCTTTAGAACTTAGAAGGAAAACATGTTTTCTCAATGATATAATCACATGATCATTTGCAAAAAAAAATTAACTTTGCAAGTTAAATTAATTATTATATGATATGATTCATATAAAGTACAAAATTTCATCTCAAGATAAAGGGTGACAAGAATTTGTCTTATACAGTATAGTAGAAGAATAAAGTGAAAAGTGACCGACATCTTCTTACAAAATGAAAGTGAGGATATTGCTGCTTTTAGGTTTCATGATAGAGTAATAATGTGTGAGTGACACAAAATTGTAAAATGACTAATTTTATTTAAGAATCTTATGATTCTTTATATGTTGGCATATACAGGACTTAAAAATATATAAAAATAGAGACAAAAATATATATATTGGACGGTAAGATCAGATTCAGTCATATTGAAGGGATTGTACTTTTGTCTCAATATTGAAAGACAAAGAGAAGCTAGACTTTGTCACTCAACAGATTTAATACCTATCCACGAAAAGAATATTGTGTTAGTTATTCAATTTGTTTCCTTCGTTTTTTTTATATTGGTGATTGCATCACAAAAATAAAAATTGAAATATTGAAAAGATTAAATGAACACAATTTTAAAATCCTAAAAAAATTTCATTTTTCCACTTCAATGACATTCTAATCGCAATGAATCATAATATGAAATTTATAATGCTCCAAGAAGATAAGGCATGACTATGTGAGCATCATACGAGACAAAAGTTCAAAAGTTTCCATGCATGCAATGCAGTTATGTTCCCACACATGCAATATTTGTATGTATGTGTGTTGTTTGGTTTTTTTTTTACTTTTTTGGTGTTTTTGGCTCATGATCAAATGCAGGTAATAATTAGCCCCATCTTGCTTTTTTATCCATACTTTGACATGGAACAAAAAGAGATGATGAAAAATGGGGAGCAATAAATGTTTTTGACGATAAAAAATAAAGACTTGAAAATTGATGCTTTTGAACTCAAGAATCAAGATGGTGACATATGCATCAATGGAGTACAAGATAGCTTTGAAATTTAATTTTGACCATAATAACAAAGAAATTTAAGCGTTTTTAAACATCATTGAAAAACAGGAATTAGAGAAGACTCTGGAAGAAAGGGACATTGAGAAAAAAAATAATGATATGAGTACTTCTTGGACTTTACATTTTCGAAACCCGATTAAAGCCAGAATTTAAGGTAGGAACTAGGAGACAACAGAAATTTAAATTTCTAGCCAATGAAATGAATATAAATAAATTTTTTGAAAGAAAAGAGCGTAAGATTACAAGAAAAGTGATGTTTAATTCGTTGGATTGATAATATCATATGAAGTGTTTAAAAACTTATTGCTCTTACCATATGATCCTTTGTAGATAAACAATAAAATGTTGTCAGGTTTATCATGTCATGATCTTTCAAATTCAACAGTTAAAGTCATCGTTTGGAACAATAGGCTCTAGTTTGTGCCATATTATAAACTTAATATATAGGTAACCTATGCAGCAGTATGTTGAGTGCATTATATTGTAAGTATATACAAGGAGGAATATATACGATTTTTCATTGTACGTATTAAATGACGTACATCTCGTAGACATCGTTTATGTGGCATATGTAGTGTTGAATCGATGCTACCACATGGGTAGTATCCACTCCCCTCATGTGAGGCCCATCCCCATGTGATTGTCGAGCGCTACTCGTATGGTAGCATGGATGCTTCCCCATTAGTAATATGTGATGAGTGGAGATGATTACCTGGAGACAGGAAGGAGAGGTTGTGTCATCAAGCCGATACTCGTGCATAACCCAATCAGTTCGAATTCCTTGTGGAGCTCTACCTTTGTAATAAACCAGTGTTTTCTTCATCCCAATGGCCCGATTCTGGCTCATTACTCTCCTGTCTTTCCCAGTAGACTTCCAGTACCCGGCGCGAGTTGCCCTATTTGTTCTGAACCCGTTCGGGTACTTCCGGTCCCTCGGTCCAAAAAAATACCACTCCGGATCCCTACTTGGCAAGAAAGATTTCTCTGCAATAAATTCAACCAGCTTAAGCATACTAATGAATCTGTACTGTTCCACTTGATCTGCATGCGTTATCCCATGCTTTTCAATATAGACAAAACATATATAATATAATATATATTGATCACTCTGAGACGCATTCAGGGTTTTTACGGATTCAGGACTTTATTTGGTTTGATTAATTAATTACCTGCTAATTCCCATGGCTCACATTTGTAAAGATCAACTTCAGGGATGATATCGAGTTCGATTTCTTGGCCTTGAATCTTTTTCTTTAGATAATAATTGACAAGTTCTTCATCAGTGGGATGGAACCTGAAACCTGGAGGCAATCCCACCGGTGCCATGCAGATCGATCTGTATTTACCAATAATACTATATTTGCTCCACCCCAGATCTGTCAACCAGCACCGCTGTGTCCGAATATATATTTTAAACCTTTTATGTAACAAATTTGATGCAACACATTGTATGAGCAATATGATTGAAGATGAATATATATAAAAGAATTCAAAGTCCCTTGTCTTTGAGTCATTGTTGTTCACTTTTTCTCTTTTGTAGATTCTCAGAAACGTTCCTTGGAAGCTGTATATATACACATAATATATAGTGGCTGAAAATTTTAAAATTAATAGTTATTAAACTAATGAAATTATTACGTTTTCTTATCTCCACACAGCACTGTTTGTTTCTTGTCATTACTAGGCATGCTCTTTGTTTATTTTAAAAATGCCTATATGATGGATATGTCTCATCCTTTGCACGGATTCCAATGCTAAGATAAGGGTTTAAAGCATGACTTCATGAGTTGGTCCTGGTTGGTTGCTGTGTCTATAATCATGATCAAAACTTTTGATTTGGATTGAAATTCTCACTTTTATAATATTTTTTCACTTTTGGATTGAAATTCTCACTTTCATAATTTTTTTTTTCATGATGAAATATGTTATTAAATTATTTAAAAAATTAAGTCTATTCGTCAGGCCCGTTGCGCTAAAACATAGATTAATACTCAATTCATCTTAAATAGACGGAAGCGTGAAATACAGACTAAAATTTTTCGTTTGGGGCCTAAACTGGAAATCATCTCTTAAAATACAATCATACTCAAAATGAGGATTTTAACTCAAAAATCCACACAGCAACAACAACAGGTAATACAACAAATACAGATCCCCGAATACAGAATACACACGGGGTATCTCCTGGTACAATATATCAATACATAAGTATATAACTGAGACTCAAAATGGGGATCTACCAGCCGACGCTCCACTCGGTCCAGCTGGATTACCTGAAGATCCTGCAAAGGCCAACACAGACCAAAGCAGCCCAAAAAAGAAAAATAAAACGAGGTCAAACCTCAGTACGAAGAGCATCGATACAATCAATCATATCAGACATGCAATATTTCAAACGTGCAATGCATGAGGGCTACAAAGAATCATCGGTAAGCAAGGCACAACGAATCAGCTGTGCAATTCTCAATCAATCATCAGAATCCAGATCGTAGCTACTCAGTTGGCTATCACGACTCAGTGACAGCGCTAGATTCTCAGGCGCGACGACTCAGCAGGCCTTATCACCAATCAGTGCTAACGTTGGACCTTTCAGGCACGACAACTCAGCCGGCCGATCACAACGCATAAATGAATCGGTTCACAAGGAAACAGGTTCAATATGCTATGCATGAATGTCAAGCAAACCCATGCTCATAATATATAATTCACACATGAAAGCATCAAGCACATAGAACCATCCTCGAAAACCAGCAGCTAGCAAACTCAACCAGCACGCAACAACGGCAGTTCCAACATGAAAGAAATATTCTCAAGCTGATATCAAGGCTGATAATATAAGCTCACTCGTACCTCATCCTCTGCACAGCTTCTACCTCGACAGATCTCAAGAGAACACAACACCAACAACTCGCGCACGCCTACTGCCCTTCCATCTCACGACGAAATTCAACAGAAGCTGCTTAAATCTCAAATTCAAGAGCGCTAAAGGAACAGGAGAAACTATCTGCCGGAACTCACGAAAATGTTCGAAAGTTTCAACCACGTCACGCTCCTTCGACAAGCCAACGCAAGACTCCAAAATGGTAACAATCGAACGGTCTTGGAAAGACGAACTCAGCGCCACCAGTCTTGCTCCAAACGGCGGCGTAAATCGACAAAAATCAGAAAAAATAAGATTCGTGAGCAGTAAGGGTTTGAGCAACAGTATAAGTCGATTTCTTTCTGGGAGGAAGATAATGGATATGGGATCTAAAATTGGCTAAGTGTTAACAAATATAAGGTATACACGATCAAATTCAAAGCCAATGACTATGTCCTGACATCTGATATGGTACCACCGACCAGCTCACTCAAAGCTGATATCAACTCGGATCTTAGTACTTGTGACGCCCAAACCCCATGGGAGCCACGGAATCAAGGAAAAAGGAATGAAAAGGAAATAGAGAGGCTGAAATAATAAATTAAGCAAGCTGTATTTCCTTGCTCAAAATAAAATCAAGTATAACCGTTGGCGCCAAGAAGTTAAAATCAGATTTCATTACAATTTCGTAGTACAAAATGCGAAGTCGCGATATTACAACTACTGAACTCTATTTGAATTCATCTTTGTTGTAACGGATATCAATACAGATTTGACTAAGATCAAAGACAACAAAAATAGCAAGTACAAAATGAACATCGCGGAAACGTAGGCCTTCGATAAACACTAGCACGCCGCTACTGGTTCAAACTCCACCTCCCATCTGCTCCGACGCGGACTCACCTGCACCAAGAAAGCTAGTGAGCCTGGGGTCTCAACAAGCAAAACTGAGAGTAACAAAGCACAATATATGCAGGCGCAATACATAAGACATCATAGTTTAAAGGAAGTCATAAAACATCGTTCGTCGTAAACGTCTGTTCTGGGAATAAAATCAAATCCCAGCGTTATCATTTTCGTTTGAATTATGGCTCAGAAGCTCTACTTAGGTCCCGTTGCACTTGATCGAATGACTACTGATATCAGTTACAATATGGTGAAATCTCACCCAATATGAAGGGGCAACCGACCCTCTCGTCTGCTGCTCGCCCTTCCAATTTGGACCGTCTGTTATCTTTGTCATGTTAGAGTAGATGCCCAACTAGCCAACTTGTGGCGTGTGGGTTTTATTGACTCTTGTGTATAAAGATCTTTAAATATGATATACGCATTTTTTTATGGCATTCTTTATTTTCATTATGATTATAATTGTAACGCTCCAAAATCCTTAGGACCATATTTATGCATTTCATAAATCATATGGGCCATTTTGGCAATTTTAAATAGCATGTATCTGCTGAATTGTTCATTTCAGCAGGAAAGATTTGCGCTGCGGCTGATTTCAGCAGGTAACTCCAAGTAGCAATGCACGAGCTGATTTCTAAATCAATTGGAAAATGTTTTAAGGAGGTGAAATGATTTCTTTAAAAGAAGGTTTGGTGTTTTACAAATTAAAATGATAGGAGGGAAATTTTACTAAATTTCAAAGGTGTGTCATGCTTGATTTCTCAAGTAGCTTGCCACTAATCCCTTTCATATAAAAACCTGTTTTCAAAGTAAGACTTTTATCATTTGCAAAGAAAAGTTTTAAAAGTGTTCTTCAAAGAAATCTCAGAAAAGTTCGTGTGTTGCTCAAAGGGAGGATTCTTGCAGGAAATTTGCTGTTGTTGCAAAGCTTCAAATAAGGCACGTAAAAGCTGATCTTTTCTACACCATTTGAAGCATATATTGTGTTTTAATGGATCTGCATGCCTGTATATTGTTGATATATGGAAATTTCATGTTTGAAATGATTTAGACATGATAAGGAAGGAACGATGGGTTCGAAAATGATGTTTTGATGTTTATAATGCTTCCAGTATATTTTCCAGAAAGTTTATGATGTTTTAAATGTACTGAGGATTCAAATTCAATTCAAGGAATGTTATGAATGTTCTTCTCGCAGTAGCGGTAATATCAGAATTTGATAACTGTGTAATCGGTAGTTGTTGGTTGAATCATTGTAAAGTATGGTTTGATAGGTAGCGGCTGATGGCATAGTTGTTGTTTTGATATTACGAATGTCAAGTTATGTTCCAGCAGCTGTATCTACTTGTTAAGATTCAGCAGCTGTATGGTTTGAGCGTTTAGGAATGATTCTTCCTGTAGTTGTAATGTCTAAATTTGATGAATTCGAAATCAGTAGTTGCTAGTTGAATCAGTATAAAGTCTGGTTTAATAAGCATCAGCTGGTAGCGAAATCATTGTTTAGATATTGCAAGCGTCTTCGTAAATTTCAGCAGATGCACTGTTCA
>KQ995319.1:254764-271295 GCA_001598015.1 Dorcoceras hygrometricum
CGATCGGGATTATGATGAAACCACGGCGAATTAAATGAACCGAATGTTCATATGGACCTGGGTTTGACCCAAGTCCATTGGGCCGGTTCAAGCCCATGTACCATCTTTAATTAGTAGAGTTGGTCTAGGGCTAGAACACAACTTACTCTCACAACCCTAGCTCCAAATTGCGCCGCCCTCCTCCCTTCTCTCGGCCGACCACCACGCGCCGCCGCGCTCCGTCGTCCGCCGCCTCTTACCGTGATTGGAATTGTTCCGATCAGCTTTTCGAGGAGTTTCCATCCACGCCAAATTCGTCAGGCCTTCTAGTGCAGGCTGACGAAGGATTCTTGTTTCCGGTCGTGGACCTGATTAGGAGGATCTACCGCCGCCTACATTTGAAGAGCCAGAATTCCCTGTGAATCTGGTTGGAGCCAGGCGCCTAGACGCCAGCAAAGGTAACAATCGATAAAAATCCTATGTGTGGTTTATTGTATTGTTTTGATGTATTTAACGATTCTCGGTGCAAAATTTAAACTTCCGCTGTGCCCCGGGAAACAGGATCCGGATCCGCCATTGTCGCCAACATGTCATAAATCCTGAAGTCTGAACATTTTCTTCCTTTAAACATCTACTGAACGAAATCAGATCTTAACATCAGGGTTCACTTCATTTTAAATCATTTTCCCTCAAAACATTTTTTTTCACTGAGCATCCAGTTGAGACATAGGAAATCAGTTGTTGGAATAAACGGTCGTTGGATACAACCAGTCGTTGGGTACAACCAGTCGTTGGAAGGAATCAGACGTTGGGTACAACCAGTCGCAATGAATAGGAACCAGTCGCAACATAGGAACCAGTCGCAATGAATAGGAACCAGTTGCAAGATAGGAACCAGTCGCAATGAATAGGAACCAGTCTCAAGACAGGAACCAGTCGCAATTAATAGGACCAGTCGCGAGACAGGAACCAGTCGCAATGAATAGAACCAGTCGCAACATAGGAACCAGTCGCAATGAATAGGTGTCAGGCCTCGTGCTCATATCAGGTAAAAACACACAAACACATGCGGAAGCTATCAAAAAGCGGGTAAAATTTTCGCTTTTGGCCTGACGGTTTAAAACGACATAGTTTAAAATAGTGTGATACTCAAAATATATCCCAGTTTGTAAAAACAACCAAACGCAGTTGTCAGCCAACAACAACACAGTATAGCAATACAATAACAATAACATGTATCAGACTCCAACAACATAATACAACAAAAAAGCGCAAGGCATCCCCTGGCTAACAGTACTGATACAAATAAATATGCTATACGCTACTGGGATACTCAACCACCTCCTGGAGCACCACCAGCTGGGTTAAAACCACGACCAGCTGTAAAACCTGGGTTTCCTGAAAACAACACAAACAAGGAAAACAACCAAGCCCCAGAGGGACATGGGGTCAAACCCCAGTACGGAGAGCAGCTATAAAACAGCAGTGAACAGCAAGAATAAAATGCAGATGCTATGCATGAGAAAGGAGACAACAGCTCAACGGAAACTGCAACAGAATATGTGGACACGGTGAGTGTAGGACATGTGGGTGATACCCACTCACCCCTACTCGTCCACCCTTACCAGATGCACCAACACCCAGCCTATGAACTGTGGTAGCTAGCCACTCGGCGCATAGGGGAAATGAGAGTGCGGTATCGCCGCTCGCCCTCGCATCCTGGTAAGAAAACAAAGAAGCAGCAACGAAACAAGGCAATGGCTGCCACAACTGAAATGGAATGTCATGCGTGTATGCAATATGCTGAAACACAAGCATATAAACATATGCAATACAACAATTAAACACAATAAGCATACACAATCCTCAACCAGCAAGGCAATGGCTGCCACAACTGAAATGGAATGTCATGCGTGTATGCAATATGCTGAAACACAAGCATATAAACATATGCAATACAACAATTAAACACAATAAGCATACACAATCCTCAACCAGGACAACAACCAAGCACGGCAATCCAACACAGCCATCTCGCAATTCATCCAAGCCAAGTTCCACGCTGAATTACAAGCTCAAGATCCGTACCTTATACTTATGTGAAATAATTTCCACAATACTAGGCCTGAGAAATCTGATTCCAACCTGTAAACATACTCAAGATACAGGGAATCATCAACACCCACTCACGGCCAACCGCAGAAAACACAGTTGGGAGTTCCACGCTCAACCAGCAACTAACACCCTAATACAACTCAACAGGGAGCTAAGTCACAGCTAGGAAACGAGATCTCAAAGCTAAAACCGAAGACTACCTGCGCGCACAAACACACTGTCGAAGATAGCAGCTTCGTGATCTCACTCCAGAGAACGATAGACTCCGAAACTAGTATAGGGTGAAAGAGCTTTCCAAGAGGAGTCCAACTCTACCTCAAGCGAAAGAAACGACGGCCGGAAGCGACGGGAAATTACCGGAGAAGCTCACGGTGAACAGTAGCCGAGGGTTTGAGAAACAGAGAACGAAATCAGGAAATATTTCTCTAAGTATGGGATCTGGTGGAATACAACGAAGCCAAGCCTTGCTCCTTAAATAAGCGCGAGAAATCTGTTTAATTATTCCACCGACAGAAACAGATCCCACCAGCAACGCTCGCTCGCGCTAAAATACGCTCAAACCCCGAAACGACGTCGCTCAAGACACGTCAGCAAATCTGGTCGAAGCAACACACTACAACGGATCCCACGCTACGTCATCAAATCTGGTCATTCAAACGCTAAACTCGCAACTTATCCAAACGACATCGCTTCACCCTCAGCACAAGAACTTGCGGGCAGATCACACAATCAGATCCTAGCGCTAAAAGCATTACCAGATCTCTCCTAAACGACAACGTTTCCACCTCGCGCTACAGGAACTCTGACCCGCGTTGACATCTGGTAAAAAAACCAACCAGACTTCACCTCACGCAAACAGACCTCACGCAAACACACCTCACGCTAGCGCTAAACCAATACGACGTCGCACCAACCCAAAACAAATCACGCTACCAGATTTCTCCCACACATGAGAAAATCCAGACTTCATAGAACGACGGCGTATGGTGATCTCGCGTTACCAAATACGCGATGCGACCAGATTTCTCAAGAAATCCGAACAGATCTCACAACAATCAGATCTCACCAAAAACGACCAGCTTTCACCCAAAAATCCAGATTTCTCACAAAAACAGATTTCAAACCCAAAAACACGAAAACTTCTAGAATTGCTTAAAATGTGATTTCCGACCCGAAAATACAAACCAAACTTCCAAACAAAGATCTGAACCACCAGAAATCTCCAAAAACCGATTAATTCCAACAAATTAATCTTAATTACATTTCAGGTCTCACATTTCTCCCCCACTTAAAAGGATTTCGTCCCCGAAATCGAACAACAATCTGGAAATACAACTAAACAGCAAGATACACAACAGAACTCTGCCTAACACTAGCCAAGAGTTCAAGATAACTGAGCAAACAATTAACAACAACTAGGGAAGAAATACAACTAAAAGCTACAAACTACTGGAAAATTTAGCTTAACAGCTACTCAAACAGATGCGGCCACTCGCGCTGCATCTTTTCTTCCAGCTCCCAAGTAGCTTCTTCCTTCCATATTTGCTCCACTGCACCATCACCAACGGAATGGTCTTATTTCTCAGGTGTTTCTATTTTCTGCCAAGGATCTGAAAGGGATATTCCTGATAGCTCAACGTCTGATCTAGCTCAACCTCGTCAGTCCTAAGCACATGAGACGGATCTGGCTCATACTTACTCAACATGGAAACATGAAAGACGTCATGTAGAGAAGATAACTCTGACGGCAACAACAGCCGATACGCTAAAGGGCCAATCCTCTCAAAAATCTCATACGGTCCGACGTAACGAGGGGCTAACTTTCCCTTGCGTCCAAAGCGCATAACACTGCGAAACGGAGAAACTTTGAGAAATACACGATCAGCAACCTGAAACTCAAGAGGTCTACGCCTCTTATTCGCATAACTGGCTTGGCGATCCTGGGCAGCTTTCATCCGCTGTCTAATAAGATCCACATGATCTTTAATTTGCTGTACAAAGTCAGGGGCAGATAGCTGCTTCTCCCCCACTTCTTCCAACACACTGGCGATCTGCACTTTCTACCATACAAAGCCTCAAACGGCTCCATGCCAATCGTCACTTGGTAGTTGTTATTGTACGAAAACTTAACCAAAGACAACGCGTCTTGCCAGCTACCTCCGAAATCCAACACAACAGCTCGCAACATATCCTCCAACGTCTGGATAGTGCGCTCAGATTGGCCATCTGTCTGGGGATGATACGCGATGATCATCGCCAACCTGGTACCCAAAGCTGTTTGCAAACTCTTCCAAAACCTGGAAGTAAATCTCGGATCTCGGTCGGAAATGATCGAAACGGGCACACCATGCAGTCTAACAACAAAATCAACGTACAGCTTCACCATCTTCTTCAACGAGAAGGTCATCCCATAGGGAATAAATGTGCAGACTTCGACAGTCGGTCTATAACCACCCATATAGCATCGCATCCTCTGCTGCAACGAGACAGATGCGTCATGAAATCCATAGCAATGTGCTCCCAATTCCATTGGGGCACTTCCAAACTCTGTAATAGACCACCAGGTCTCATCCTTTTGGCCTTTACCATCTGACAATTCAAACAACGAGTGACAAAACCAGCAACATCGCTCTTTAGGCCAGCCCACCAGAAGTGCGGCTTCAAAGCATGGTACATCTTGCGTGCACCAGGATGAACACTATGTCTGCGACTGTGCGATTCCCGAAGGATCTCCTCCTTTAAATCAATCAAATTGGGCACAACCAACCTGCCTCGAAAACGCAAAAAACCATCGAAAGAGACAGAATAGTCCTCAAGTTCGCCAGCCCTGACCTTCAACTTCAACTCGTGGATAAACGGATCAGTCCTCTGAGCTGTTCGAATAGTCGAAACAATCTTTGGCTCCACTTGGAAAGATGAAACCACAACGCAATACTCAGCAGGGTAGAATCTCCAACCCGTAGTGTTAAGATGCTCCTGATCCTTAGAGATATACAACGACGCAAGCATCTCACTAGCCTTCCTCCTCAAAGCATCGACCACTCGTTCGACTTCCCAGGCTGGTACTTGATCTCACAATCAAAGTCCTTTAGCAGCTCCATCCACCGGCGTTGCCTCATGTTCAAATCAGGCTGCGAAAACAGATACTGCAAACTATTGTGGTCAGAGTACACCACAAACTGCTCGCCATACAGGTAGTGACGCCAGATCTTTAACGCAAATACCACCGCTGCTAACTCCAAATCATGGACTGGATAACGAGTCTCATGCGATTTCAGCTGCCGCGAGGCATACGCAATGACTCGACCATTCTGCATCAAAACACAACCCAATCCATTTAGCGAAGCGTCAGAGCAAACAACAAATCTACCTGTTCCGGACAGTAGAGCCAACACAGGCGCAGTAGTCAGTTTCTATTTAAGCAGTTGAAAAGCATTCTCGCACTGCTCAGTCCAAACAAACGCTTGTCCTTCTGAGTCAATTGAGTCATAGGCTTTTCTATACTAGAGAAACCCTCAATGAAGCGACGATAATAGCCAGCAGACCCAAGAAACTACGAATCTCGGAAACATTCCTGGAACACTCCCAGTTCAGAACGACATCAACCTTACTGGGATCCACCGAAATCCCCTCGGCTGAAATCACATGTCCCAAGTATACGACGCGATCCAACCAGAACTCACACTTGGAAAAATTTGCATACAACTGCTGGTCTCTCAACGTCTGAAGGACAATACGCAAATGCTCCTTGTGCTCCAAAGGAGTCTTCGAATAGACTAAGATGTCGTCGATGAACACGATCACAAACTGTTCAATAAACTCGCGGAAAACTCGGTTCATCAAATCCATAAAGACTGCAGGGGCATTAGTCAATCCAAACGGCATCACCAGAAACTCAAAATGCCCGTACCTGGTACGAAAAACAGTCTTCACGACATCTTGTTCTCTCACTCTCAGCTGATGGTACCCTGAACGAAGATCAATCTTTGAATACACCGCAGAACCTTGCAACTGATCAAACAGATCATAGATTTTCAGCAACGGGTACTTGTTCTTGACAGTGGCTTTATTCAACTGGCGAAAATCAATGCACATCCGCATTGAGCCATCCTTCTTCTTCACAAACAGTATGGACGCTCCCCACGGTGACATACTAGGTCGGATGAAACCTTTCTCCAGCAAATCATACAACTGCACTTTGAGTTCTCTCAACTCCACAGGCGCCAGACAATAAGGAGCACGTGAAATCGGAGCTGTTCCAGGCACCAGCTCTATGGTGAAGTCAATATCCCGCCTCGGAGGGAAACCAGGAATCTCATCCGGAAACACATCCGGGAAATGTCACACCACGGGAACGTCACTGAGCTGAACACGGGAAGAAGAAGACGCATCCAACGCGTAGATCATAAAGCCAGCATTCCCCAAAGACAACAAGCTAAACATCTCCATCGCTGTGACTAGGGGAATCTTAGATCTAGAGTCCTGGCCGTAGAAGTCCCACTTCTCGCCAGACAAAGGCCTAAAGCGCACAATTCCATGGAAACAATCCACAGAGGCCCTATAGTTGGACATCACATCCATCCCAACTATGCAATCAAAATCCCAAAGCATCAAACAGATCAAGTTCGCTAACAGGGCATGTTCACCAAACCGCAACACACCATCCAACAAAACCTCCTGGGAGAACAAGCTCACACCGCCAGGGGTAGACACAGAAACAGCATCGTGCAACGAAATGGTACACAGACCATGCTCAACAACAAACAAATCAGAAATAAACGAATGCGATGCACCGGTGTCAAACAACACACGCACAAGAAAATCAAAAACAAGGCAAGTACCTGCGATCACCCGACTCGGTGTCTCCTCGGCCTGCTCCCTAGTGATGGCGTTAACCTGAGCATGCTGGGGTCCAGAGAAGAAAGGCTGAGACGTCTGTCCAAACCGCAATCGACCAGGCTGCTGAAAAGGCCTAAACCGAGTCTCACCCAATAGGGGCTGCGAAAACTGAGGGGAACGACCCCTAGACTGACCTCCATGACCCTGAGGCTGGGCCACGGTCTGCTATGATCCAGCTGACGAACAAACTCTAGCAAAATGCCCGAACTGACCACAAAGGTTGCAGGAACCCTGCACACCAACGCACTACGTAGACGGATGCTTTCCACCGCAAAAGCCACAAAACTCAGTCCGAGATCCACTGCTACTCGAACTACCTGAACCAGAAGAGCCAGAACCCGGCTTCTTCTTGAACTGCTGACCTCGGGGTCGAAACCTCTGACGGCCAGAATGCTGAGCCACCTGCTGCTGATGCTGCTACTGCTGCGGCTGATAGGCTGACTGGGAGGACTGAGAAGACTGCGCTCCCTGAATAGCAGGACGACCACCCGGCACTGCCTGCTGCCTACGAGCATGACGACTACGCAAACCTTCCTCAATGTCGATGGCACTGTACACAGCCTCAGCGTAAGTCTTGAGCTTACTAGTCAAAACCATCTGATACAACTCTTCATTCAAGCCTTCAAGAAATCGAGTCCGCTTGGCCCTCTCCCAGCCAGAAACATGGGGAACGTACGCCAACAGAGAAGAAAAATTCCTAGCATACTCCCGAACAGTCATGGAACCCTGCTCCAGATGGTTGAACTCCCGCTCCCGGGCGTTCACATAAGACTCGGGCACATAGTCCTACCGGAAGGTCTCGCAAAAACTATCCCAAGAGATCCCAACACCAGTTTCCAACAAGGTACTCGAAGCGCCTCGCCACCAGGGCTCTGCTGCCTTCCTAAGCAAGAGGGTCGCTAAAATAAGTCGAAGATCATCATCCTAATGCACCCGATCAAAAAGACCAATGATGTTACGGAGCCACGAGTCCGCATCCTCACTGGACTCATCGCCATTAAAGACTGGAGGGTTCATCCGCTGAAACCGTGCTATAACAACATCCATCCGCTCCGCAAGAGGTGCCGCAATCTCATCTTCCTCCTCGTTGCTAACACGAGTATAACTACGGGCACTATGCCTATCATCATTCTGTCCTGATGATTCCTCAAACTGCCCCCTACCTCTACCACGACGTCTAGGCGGCATCTACGAAAACACTCAACAGGATCAAGACTGGACTCATCGCCATTAAAGACTGGAGGGTTCATCCGCTGAAACCGTGCTATAACAACATCCATCCGCTCCGCAAGAGGTGCCGCAATCTCATCTTCCTCCTCGTTGCTAACACGAGTATAACTACGGGCACTATGCCTATCATCATTCTGTCCTGATGATTCCTCAAACTGCCCCCTACCTCTACCACGACGTCTAGGCGGCATCTACGAAAACACTCAACAGGATCAAGCAAAACAGAACAGATACAGCATATAACACAGAAATATGCAGCACGTAGTCACATAGTCAAGCACATGCAACACACAACACTGTGCCTAAACTCGAGTGTGATCAAAGAAATTGAGCTTATCCCAGCTTAAGATCTGATGCCAAAAATGTCAGGCCTCGTGCTCATATCAGGTAAAAACACACAAAAACATGCGGAAGCTATCAAAAAGCGGGTAAAATTTCGCTTTTGGCCTGATGGTTTAAAGCGATATAGTTTAAAATAGTGCGATACTCAAAATATATCTCAGTTTGTAAAAACAACCAAACGCAGTTGTCAGCCAACAACAACACAGTATAGCAATACAATAACATTAACATGTATCAGACTCCAACAACATAATACAACAACAAAGCGCAGGGCATCCCCTGGCTAACAGTGCTGATACATATAAATATGTTATACGCTACTGGGATACTCAACCACCTCCTGGGGCACCACCAGCTGGGTTAAAACCACGACCAGCTGTAAAACCTGGGTTTCCTGAAAACAACACAAACAAGGAAAACAACCAAGCCCCAGAGGGACATGAGGTCAAACCCCAGTACGGAGAGCAGCTATAAAACAGCAGTGAACAACAAGAATAAAATGCAGATTCTATGCATGAGAAAGGAGACAACAACTCAACGAAAACAGCAACAGAATATGTGGCCACGGTGAGTGTAGGACATGTGGGTGCTACCACTCACCCCTACTCGCCCACCCTTACCAGATGCACCAAAACCCAACCTATGAACTGTGGTAGCTAGCCACTAGGCGCATAGGGGAAATGAGAGTGCGGTATCGCCGCTCGCCCTCGCATACTGGTAAGAAAACAAAGAAGCAGCAACGAAACAAGGCAATGGCTGCCACAACTGAAATGGAATGTCATGCGTGTATGCAACATGCTGAAACACAAGCATATAAACATATGCAATACAACAATTAAACACAATAAGCATACACAGTCCTCAACCAGGACAACAACCATGCTGAAACACAAGCATATAAACATATGCAATACAACAATTAAACACAATAAGCATACACAGTCCTCAACCAGGACAACAACCAAGAACGGCAATCCAACACAGCCATCTCGCAATTCATCCAAGCCAAATTCCACGCTGAATTACAAGCTCAAGATCTGTACCTTATACTTCTGTGAAATAATTTCCACAATACTAGGCCTGAGAAATCTGATTCCAACCTTTAAACATACGCAAGATACAGGGAATCATCAACACCCACTCACGGCCAACCACAGAAAACACAGCTGGGAGTTCCACGCTCAAGCAGCAACTAACACCCTAAAACAACTCAACAGGCAGCTAAATCACTGTGAGAACTGAAATTGTAATATAAGATTAATTGTTGAATTAATCGGTTTTTGGAGAATTTTGGGTTTTCGGAGTTCTATTTGAAGGTTTCGTTTGCATTTTTGGGTCGGAAATCATGCTTAGAGCAATTCTGGAAATTTTGGTTTTTCGAGTTTGAAATCTGGTTTTTCGAGAAATCTATTTTTGGTGAAATCTGGTAGTAGATTTGATGACGTAAGCTTCGCTGGTATGCGTTGCGTTGATGACGTAAGACTTGCTGTTGAATAAGTCTGGTCGCTGCTATTATTTTTTCTTCGCAGCGTGTTTGTTGGCGCGAGGTCATTACGCCGTCATTTCATGAGAGATCTATTTTGCGCTAATGTGTAGAGATCTGGTTCTAGCGTATTTTGTTAAGGCTTGAAACGCTGTCGTTTGGATAAGTAAGAACGGTGTCGTTTTGATTAGCTCTTGTGGGAGAGATTTGGTATAGCGCTGGCATGAGATCTGCTCGTGAGCGGAGAGATCTGTTTTGTGTATTGCGGGTTTATGCGTTAGTTCCTAAACGCCGCTGTTTTAATAAGTTGCTACGTCGTCGTTTTTGGGAGTAGCACTAGTGAGAGATATGTTCGCAGCGATGAGGTCTGGTTGGATTATTGAAAACAGATGTCAAAGTTGGTCAACTCTCCTGTAGCGTGTTTCCAGCTTTCAGCGCTTTTTGACCAGCTTTCTCCGTGGTTTTGTGCGACGTCGTTTTGGGGTCTTGGTTGTGTTTAGCGTGCGTTGGTTGTGAGATCTGTTTCTGTCGGTGAGTTTTGTAAACAGACTTCTCGCGCCTTTAAATAGGAAGCGTTGGCTTCGTTTTATTGTACCAGATCTCATACTTAGCAAATTTCCCGATCTTCATTCTCTGTTTATCTCAAACCCTTGGGTACTATTCACCGTAGATTTTATCCGGCGATTCCCGTTGATTCCGGCCACCATTTTTCACGTAGGTAGCGTTGGACTCCTCTTGGAAAGCTCTTTCATTTCATACCCATTTTGGAAGCTATAGTGGGCTGGATCTAAATCTTGAAGCTACAGTATTTCGGTCGTGCGTATGAGGTCGCAGGTAGCTTTCGAATTCAGTTGTTAGAATCTTGTTCTAGGCCTTGTCTTAAGCTTCCTATTAGATTGTGTGGGTAGAAAGGAAGGTTGATTTTGTATGTTAATTCCAGCCGTGAGCCTTGAGTTGTTGGCCGTGAGATTTGTAGTATTTTCCCCTAATATCTGTGCACCGTGTATTTGGCAGACTTTGTGCAGGCCGTGATTTGCTACGTTCCTTCGAGGAATCTGTTTTGTAGTAATTGTTGCACAAAAGTATAAGGTACGGATCTGATCTTGATATAGCTGGGAATTGGCGTGCGATTGAATGCTAGATGGCTGTGGTGCAATGCCATGGATGTGCTGTGTGCATACGTGGTTCTGTTGATTGTTTAGTTGCTCTGTTTTTGCATACATGCATTTCCCCTATTGCATTCATATTGTCGTTGCAGCCATTGTTCGTATATCGTATTGCTGTTGTTGATTCTTACCAGGATGCGAGGGCGAGCGGCGATACCGCACTCTCATCTTCCTGCTGGGATCGTTATCCACCATGCGCCGAGTGGTTAACTACCACAGTTCATGGGTGAGGCAACGGCAGGTTGAGTCGTTTGATGCATCTGGTATTCGGGTGTTGTATCACGGCGAGTGGCTCATTACCACGCTGTGAACACACCCCGTGGCCACTGTTGTTGCATATTCTTGGAGCTATGCTTGAGTTCCTTAGCTCCCTTGTTGGTCGAGCCTTCTGTTGTTATCCTGTGTCTCATGCATAGCATCTGCATCTTATCTTATGCATTTCCTTAGCTGCTTTATTTGCTCTCCGTACTGGGGTTTGACCCAATGTCCCTCTGGGGCTTGGTTTGTTTCCTTGTTGTGTTTTTTTCAGGAAACCCAGGTTTTACAGCTGGTCGTGGCTTTTACCCAGCTGGTGGTTCCCCAGGAGGTGGTTAGCGTGTCCTAGTTGCGTATAGCATATATATATATATATATATGTACCAGTTAGCCAGGGGGATGCCCTGCACTTCGTTATTGTATCCCGTAGTTGGAGTCTGATACATGTTGTCGTTGGATGTTGTTATGCTATACTGATTCTGTTGTTGTTGGATTTTAAACTGGGATCGTATTTTGAGTATTCTTGTATTTTAAATTATATTGTTTTAAACCGTTAGGCCAAAAGCGAAAAAATTTTTACCCTCTTTTTGATAAGTTTCCGGATGTGTTTGTATGTTTTACTCTGTTTAGAGCACGAGGCCTGACAGTCACAGCTAGGAAACGAGATCTCAAAGCTAAAACCGAAGGCTACCTACGCGCACAAACACACTGTCGAAGATAGCAGCTTCACGATCTCACTCCAGCGAACGATAGACTCCGAAAATAGTATAGGGTGAAAGAGCTTTCCAAGATGATTCCAATGCTACCTCAAGCGAAAGAAACGACGGCCGGAAGCAACGGGAAATTACCGGAGAATCTCACGGTGAACAGTAGCCGAGGGTTTGAGAAACTGAGAACGAAATCAGGAAATATTTCTCTAAGTATGGGATCTGGCGGAATACAACGAAGCCAAGCCTTGCTCCTTAAATAAGCGCGAGAAATCTGTTTAATTATTCCACCGACAGAAACAGATCCCACCAGCAACGCTCGCTCGCGCTAAACAACGCGCAAATCTGGTCGAAGAAACACACTACAACGGATCCCACGCTACGTCATCAAATCTGGTCATTCAAACGCTAAACTCGCAATACAGATCTCTCCCTCAAGCTTTCACCAAAACGACGCCGTTGCAACTTATCCAAACGACATCGCTTCACCCTCGGCAAAAGAACTTGCGGGCAGATCTCACAATCAGATCCTAGCGCAAAACGCATTACCAGATCTCTCTTAAACGACAACGTTTCCACCTCGCGCTACAGGAACGCTGACCCGCGTTGACATCTGGTAAACAAACCAACCAGACTTCACCTCACGCAAACAAACCTCACGCAAACAGACCTCACGCTAGCGCTAAACCAATTCGACGTCGCACCAACCCAAAACAAATCACGCTACCAGATTTCTCCCACACATGAGAAAATCCAGACTTCACAGAACGACGGCGTATGGTGATCTCGCGTTACCAAATACGTGATGCGACCAGATTTCTCAAGAAATCCGAACAGATCTCACAACAATCAGATCTCACCAAAAACGACCAGCTTTCACCCAAAATCCAGATTTCTCACAAAAACAGATTTCAAACCCAAAAACACGAAAACTTCCAGAATTGCTTAAAATGTGATTTCCGACCCGAAAATACAAACCAAACTTCCAAACAGAGATCTGAACCACCAGAAATCTCCAAAAACCGATTAATTCCAACAAATTAATATTAATTACATTTCAGGTCTCACAATAGGAACCAGTCGCAACATAGGAACCAGTCGCAACATAGGAACCAGTCGCAATGAATAGGAACCTTTAGGAATGAACAGTGCAACTACTGAATTTGACTTGGTGTTATAACATCAAAACGACCAAACAGAGATCTGAACCACCAGAAATCTCCAAAAACCGATTAATTCCAACAAATTAATATTAATTACATTTCAGGTCTCACAATAGGAACCAGTCGCAACATAGGAACCAGTCGCAACATAGGAACCAGTCGCAATGAATAGGAACCTTTAGGAATGAACAGTGCAACTACTGAATTTGACTTGGTGTTATAACATCAAAACGACAACCACGCTATCAGTTATTGTTTATCAAACCAGACTTTATACTGATTCAACTAACAACTACCGAATACATATCATCAAGCTCTGATTTTATCATCCACCGGAAGAGAAGGGAGAACTTTGCAACTTTACGATGAAATAGAAACCTGAAATGCTCAGCGTTTTAAAATAAAATCAACATCTTCAACATCCACTCCATAAAATACATTTTGAGTTCCAAGCATAACCCACTGTGAACCCGAACATTAAACATTCATATCAATATCAGCAGAACATGAACAAAGGCTGATATTAAACTTAACTTAGGCAAGAATCATGAAACGAAACGAGAACAATACATATGCTTCATGGCATAGCAAGAATCAGATTTACTTGCCTCAATAATAAGAAATCACGAGATACAGCATGTCACGAACAGAGAGTCCTCCCAAGCGCGACGATAAGCTTCCTATTTCCTTTGATGCAAAAATGAGTATTTTCTTGCAGAGGAATGAACTTATAGCTCACAAGGACAACAGAATGGGGGTCTGATTTGCAACAGGGAGAAATACTTGAGTAGGCATGGTAAACCATGCGTACTTCAGAAAATTTTACTTAAAATTCACTGTCAATATTTTGATTTGTAAAAGTACTACCCAAAATCTGAAACTTAACCATTCCCTCATCCAACATCATTTTATTTGCAAAGTTTGAAAATTTCTTAGCCATGCTCGGGTGGCGGCTGATCGGATCATTGCACCTTATCAATTCTGAAAATTAGAAACCAGCTAACAAATAAACAATGCTGAAATCTGAAATTTAGAAATGGGTCCTCGAATTATAAGGATTTAGAATTTGTGGTCTTATGGATTTTCGGGCGTTACAATTCTACCCACCTTAAAAAAATTTCGTCCTCGAAAATTACTTACCGAACAAATCTGGGTAACGACTATGCATACTAGCTTCCGTTTCCCACGTAGCTTCTCGTTCGGTTTGATTCGACCACTGAACTTTAACCATGGGGATGCTACGGTTCCTCAGCTTTCTAATCTCCCTAAGAAGGATCTTCTCAGGTCTTTCTTCATAGCTCAAATCTGGTGCTAAATGAACTGGTTCAACGGTCAATATGTGCGATGTGTGGGGAACATACTTCCTTAAAGCTGATACATGAAATACATTATGCATTGAAGATAGATGAGGCGGCAATGCTAACCGATAGGCCAATGTTCCTACTCTGTCCAGAATTTCATAGGGACCTATGTATCTGGGACTCAATTTTCCCTTCTTTCCAAAACGCATCACTCCCTTCATTGGAGCTACTTTCAAAAATACGTGATCACCAACGTCAAAACTTAGTTCCCTTCGTCTATTGTCTGCATAGCTCTTTTGTCTACTTTGAGCTGCTCTCATCCTTCCCATTATTTTTCTAACAACATTCATCGTCTGTTCTACCAGATCTGGTCCTAGACCATCTCGATTTCTATTAGGATCGATTTTAAAGAGATAGCAAGCGCTACTGTCAAACATTAAAAATTTTGCGCTGCTATTTAAAGGAGGTGCAATACCTCTGGTTCTTGAACATTAAAACAGAGCACCGGAGACAGATCTGGTATGAAATAAAATCATGCGGAAGACACCAGAACTGAATCCTTATATTTTAAAACACCTTTGCGCAAACAGATTTCTGTAAAACCAGCATGTGAAATCTGTTTGCTATGTTCAAGTGTGATTTCTGTTATGCGTGATAAATTAAATGCAAGTGCTGAATGAATAACAGAATACAATACACAATCGATTTGTTTATGGAAGTTCGGACTTCAATGTCCTACGTCTCCCCTTCTTCCTCCTCGGAAGGTTCCACTAGATGATTTGATCTATACATCCTGTACAGACCCGATCCCACAACCAGCAGCTGCGAGAACTCCTAGACTCTACCAGCCCTCGGTTGTTCACTCAATCACTTGTTTAACGCCTATGTGAGAAAGGCTACAAACACATAGTTTAACGTCGTCGTGCTTGGACGGGATCTGATTGAATTGGGTTTGAGATTCATTCACTAATGAATGTGAATGAATCTCTGTGTGTGTGAGATTTTTACAATGAAACGCTCAACTCTCTGTTTCTTTATTTCTCACACACTAGGGAAGTTGCTTCTACAAAAGCTGATTCTAGCTCCGCTTTCAACTGCAATAAGCTTCTCTACGAATGATAGTTGACAGCTTCGCTTCAGGTTCAACTTCCCTTTGATTGTTGTCTCCTTTTGATTTAATCTTTTCTGTGCAACAACAACTCCAACAATCGCTTCTTCAATGGCGTGATCCTCGCATATAAAGCCTCTGTTCAAATATATTCCCGTTGGACACAAGTTCTTCCCGTTCAAATGTGTTCTTTAAAGTACCGACAGGGAATGTCCTTTGTGTCCTTTCTTTTGCAGGCTTTTTGTCGTCTTCAACATTTGAAATAACAGTTGACATCCAGCTTTAGTGAATCTTCATAATATAATTCGTCAACTGCTTCGCTACTGGTTGTATCTTCAACTACTGCGTCTGGTTTATTCTTCAACTTCTTTGCGTCTGGATTGCAACTCTTCACTACGTCTGCTTTTCCTGCGTCTGATTTCCTGTCGACTGGATATGCAAATCACTGTAGCCTGCGACTGGGTGCACTGTAGCTTGCGACTGGTGACCAGCTGGTGAAGATATACTTGCAGCTGGTTGTCCAGACGTTGGTCGTGAAATGCTTGCGACTGGATTACCCAACGACTGGTTAGATCAAACGCTGTCGTTTTAACTTATTCAAACGACATCATTTGCTATGCATCCTCGACTGGTTAATTATAACACTGTAGCTCTCGTCTGGATGTACTGTAGCTTGCGTCTGGGTGTACTGTAGCTTGTGACTGGATGAGCAAACTACTGTAGCTACCTGTTGGTTATTACCATCGCAAAATCCATCTGCTGAATCTTAGCGCGAAGGCAAAA
>KQ995319.1:280301-298228 GCA_001598015.1 Dorcoceras hygrometricum
TTTAAAACCGTCGGGCCTAAAAGCAAAAATTTTATCCACTTTTTGATAGCTTCCGCATGTGTTTATCTGTTGTGAGCACGAGGCCTGACATTTTTGGTATCAGAGCTTAAGCTGGGATAAGCTCAATTCCTTTGATCACACTTGAGTCTAGGCACAGTGTTGCGTGTTGCATGTGCTTGACTTATATGACTAAGTGCTGCCATATTTTGTGTTATATGCTTTTATGCTGTATTTGTTCTGTTTTTCCTTATCCTGTTGAGTGTTTTAGATGCCGCCTAGACGTCGTGGTCGTAGTAGGGGTCTCTTCCAGGAATCAGGAGGACAGAATGAGGATCAGTATAGTGTTCCTAGTCATACTCTTGAGAGTAGTGGAGAGGAGGAGGCTGCAGCTCCGCCGGCTCCGGTAGAGAGAATGGATGTGGTCATAGCTCGGTTTCAGAGGATGAGTCCTCCTATCTTCAATGGTGATGAGTCGAGTGAGGACGCGAATTCTTGGCTCCATAGCGACATACATCTGTTTGATCGAGCCCTGTATGACGACGATCTCAGATTGAGGTTGATGACCCTTTTGTTAAGGAAGTCCGCAGAGCGTTGGTGGAGAGGTACGTCTAGTAGCTTACTGGAGACTGGTGTTGGCATTACTTGGGACACTTTCTATCGGGTCTTCAGGCAGGAGTATGTCCCCGACTCCTATGTAGCTGCCCGTGAGCGGGAGTTCGAGTTCTTGGAGCAAGGTTCGTTGTCTGTATGTGAGTACGCTCGCAAGTTTTCTGCTTTGTTGGCGTATGTTCCGCATGTTGCTGGCCGGGAGAGGGCCAAGAGCACCAGGTTTGTGGAAGGCTTGAATGGGGATCTGTACCAGAGAGTTTTGACAAGCAAGCCCAAATCTTATGCTGAGGCCGTGGATACTGCTATCCACATCGAGGAGGGCATGAAGAGCCGTGGTGCGTGTAGAGCACTGGTGGCGCAGGCGGTGCAGGGTGGTAGGCCCGCTGGTCAGGGAGCTCAGTCGTCCCAGAGTTCTCAGTCCGCGCATTTTCCTCAGCAGCAGCAGCAGGTAGCTCAATAGTCTGGCCGTCAGAGGTTTCGACCTCGCGGTCAGCAATTCAAGAAGAAGTCCGGTTCAGGGTCTTCTGGTTCTGGTAGTTCGAGTAGCAGAGGCTCTCGGACGGAGTTTTGTGGTTTTTGCGGTGGAAAGCATTCTTCCATGCAGTGTGTTGGTGTGCAGGGTTCCTGCAACATTTGTGGTCAGTATGGGCACTTTGCGAGAGTGTGCCCGACAGCTGGAGCACAGCAGACCACGGCCCAGCCTCAGGGTCGTGGTCAGTCTAGGGGCTGTTCGCAGCAGTTTCAGCAACCCCGTTTTGGTGAGGCTCCGTTTAGGCCATTTCAGCAGCCTGGCCCTTCGTGTTTTGGGCAGTCGCCTCAACCTTTCTTTCCAGGACCTCAGCAGGCTCAGGTTAACGCCTTCACGAGAGAGCAGGCCGAGGAGACACCGAGCCGGGTGATTGGAGGTACATGTCTTGCTTTGACTTTCCTGCTCGTGTGTTGTTTGACACCGGTGCATCGCATTCGTTATTCCGATTCTTTGTTGTTGAGTCATGGGTTGTGTACCGTCCCTTTGCGTGATGCTGTGGTGTCCCAGTAGCATATAGCATATATATATATGTATCAATTAGCCAGGGGGATGCCCTGCGCTTTGTTGTTGTACCCGTAGAGGGGATTTGATACATGTTTGAATTATGTATGCTTTGTTGTTGATTGTTTTATGATTTGGGAAACTTATTTTAAGTATCATTGTATTTTATATTATATGTTTAAAACCGTCGGGCCTAAAAGCGAAAATTTTACCCATTTTTTGATAGCTTCCGCATGTGTTTATCTGTTATGAGCTCGAGGCCTGACATTTTTGGTATCAGAGCTTAAACTGGGATAAGCTCAATTCCTTTGATCACATTTGAGTCTAGGCACAGTGTTGCGTATTGCATGTGCTTGACTTATATGACTACGTGCTGCATATTTTGTGTTATATGCTTTCTTTGCTGTATCTGTTCTGTTTTTCCTTATCCTGTTGAGTGTTTTAGATGCCGCCTAGACGTCGTGGTCGTAGTAGGGGTCTCTTCCAGGAATCAGGAGGACAGAATGAGGATCAGTCTAGTGCGCCTAGTCATACTCTTGAGAGTAGTGGAGAGGAGGAGGCTGCAGCTCCGCCGGCTCCGATAGAGAGAATGGATGTGGTCATAGCTCGGTTTCAGAGGATGAGTCCTCCTATCTTCAATGGTGATGAGTCGAGTGAGGATGCGGATTCTTGGCTCCATAGCGTCATACATCTGTTTGATCGAGCTCAGTAATTGAGGTTGGTGACCCTTTTGTTGAGGAAGTCCGCAGAGCGTTGGTGGAGAGGTACGTCTAGTACCTTACTGGAGACTGGTGTTGGCATTACTTGGGACACTTTCTATCGGGTCTTCAGGCAGGAGTATGTCCCCGACTCCTATGTAGCTGCCCGTGAGCGGGAGTTCGAGTTCTTGGAGCAAGGTTCATTGTCTGTACGCGAGTACGCTCGTAAGTTTTCTGCTTTGTTGGCGTATGTTCGACATGTTGCTGTCCGGGAGAGGGCCAGGAGCACCAGGTTTGTGGAGGGCTTGAATGGGGATCTGTACCAGAGCGTTTTGACAAGCAAGCCCAAATCTTATGCTGAGGCTGTGGATACTGCTATCCACATCGAGGAGGGCATGAAGAGCCGTAGTGCGCAGGTGGCGCAAGCGGTGCAGGGTGGTAGGCCCGCTGGTCAGGGAGCTCAGTCGTCCCAGAGTTCTCAGTCCGCGCATTTTCCTCAGCAGCAGCAGCAGCAGGTAGCTCAGCAGTCTGGTCGTCAGAGGTTTCGACCCCGCGGTCAGCAATTCAAGAAGAAGTCCGGTTCAGGGTCTTCTGGTTCTGGCAGTTCGAGTAGCAGCGGCTCTCGGGCGGAGTTTTGTGGTTTTTGCGATGGAAAGTATTCTTCCACGCAGTGTGTTGGTGTGAAGGGTTCCTGAAACCTTTGTGGTCAGTATGGGCACTTTCTGTTAGGCTATATCTTTCCAGTAGCTTGTACTTTTGCTGTTTTCTTCCTTAGTTGTTGTGATGTGTTTGCTCAGTTATTTTGAACTCTTGGCCTAGTGTTGGGCGAGTTCTGGTGTTAGTTTTTGCTTCTATTTTAGTCTCTGCTATTGTTTGTTGATTCAGAATTGTTGTTGTGATTTCGAGGACGAAATCCTTTTTAGTGGGGGAGAAATGTGAGACCTGATTTTTGTATTCAGGATTAATTGTTGGAATTAATCGGTTGATCATGAGATTTTGTGGTTTAGATCTCTGTTTTGAGTTGCATTTTCGGGTTCCATTTCGTTTGTTGAGCAATTCTGGATGTTTTCATGTTTTTGAGTTTTGAGGCAAAAGCTGGTCGGTGGCGAAAACAGTCGTAGCTTGTTTTGGTAGCGTAGAGCTTGAAACGCCGTCGTTTGAGATGTGGCGACTGGTGTTTCGTGTATTGCGACTGGTTGTGCACTGTAGCTGCGACTGGTATTGTGCGAGGAGTTGTTGCGTCTGGATAAGCAGTCGAGAGCTATGGTCAACACGGGTCAGCGCTCCTGTGCTTGCGACTGGTTGTGTTGGTACGTTGCGACTGGTACCAGATGAGGGAAGAGTTGTGCGTTGTTTTGCGTCTTGCGTCTGGATGACCAGCAGCTGGTATTAAAGATTGTGCATCCTATGCGACGTCGTCTGGATAAGTTGGTGCGACGCCGTTTTGAGGACCAGTCGATGGTTTGCCTTGTGAGTGATTTTAGCGTCCGGTCGACTGGCTGTCCAGCTTTTGTATTTCGAAACAGCGTCAGGTTGTCCAGCTGCGAGAGATTGTTCGCTACTGTAGTTAGCGACTGGTTTGGTTTAGCATGGCTCGAGTTTCATCAGCTGTTGGTTCTTGCGTCTGCTGGTTTGGGAATTGTTAGTGTCGACTGGTTTTGTCGGAAGACAATTATTGGTTTTGTTTTCCAGTCGTTGCTAGTGCTATATATAGGAAGACTTGGCCTTCGAATTGTGATATCATTTCCCATACTTAGCAAATATTTCCAGCCTTCGTTCCTTATCTTTCGAACCCTAGAACATTGTTCAGCCGTGAGCTTTTCCGGCGTTTTCCCGTCGTTCCGGTGGTTGTTTTGGCTCGTGCGAGGTAGCGTTGGACTCCTCTTGAGAAGCTCTTCCAATTCATACCAGTTTTAGAAGCTGTAATTGGCTAGTCGAGGAATGCGAAGTTGCTGCCGTTCGAGTGTTGCGTCGATTTGGTAGAACTACGTTCTGGTTTTCGGTGAGACCTTGTTCCTAGCCATAGTTTTAAGCTTTCTATGATATTGTTGAGGTATATTGGGCAGCTGGTCGAGTGAGACTCCCAGCCGTGAGCTTGGTTAGCAACCTGTTAGATTTACGTTGTGTATGCCGTGTGTTTAACAGGCTTTTACCAGAGTCTTCGGGATTTCTCGCAGGGTTAGTTGTTCCTCAGTATAAGGTACGGATTTGAGCTTGTTTTACAGCGAAGTTATGGCTTGGATGAATTGTAGTCGCTGGTATGTGGAATTGCCGTGCCTGCTGGTTGTGTTCTGTTGAGAATTGTGTATTCTATTTGTGTATTTGCTGCGTTGCATATGTTTATATGCTGGCATTCCCGCATGTTGCATACACGCATGGTATTCCTTTCCAGTTTTGGTAGTCCTTGTACCATTGTTGCATTGTTATTGTTTTCTTACCAGGATGTGAGGGCGAGCGGCAATACCGCACTCTCATCTCCCTGCTGGGATCGTAGCCACCATGAGCCGAGTGATTAACTACCACAGTTCATGGGCGAGGCAACAGTAGGTGGAGTGGTTTGATGCATCCGGTAAGTGGGTGTAGTATCATGGCGAGTGGCTCACTACCACACTGTGAACACACCCCGTGGCCATTGTTAGTTGTCGAAGATTCTTGGAGCTATGTTTGAGTCCCTTAGCTCCCTTGTGGGTCGAGCTTTCCATTGTTCCTTGGCGTCTCATGCATAGCACCTGCATTTTATTCCTTGTTGTCATTTCTGTTGTATTATTGCTCTCCGTAATGGGGTTTGACCCCATGTCCCTCCGGGGCTTGTTTTGTTTCTTTGTTGCGTTGTTTTCAGGAAACCCAGGTTCTACAGCTGGTCGTGGTTTCAACCCAGCTGGTGGTGCCCCAGGAGGTGGCTACTGTGTCCCAGTAACATATAGCATATATATATATGTATCAATTAGCCAGGGGGATGCCCTGCGCTTTGTTGTTGTACCCGTAGGGGGAATTTGATACATGTTTGAATTATGTATGCTTTGTTGTTGATTGTTTTATGATTTGGGAAACTTATTTTAAGTATCATTGTATTTTAAATTATATGTTTAAAACCGTCGGGCCTAAAAGCGAAAATTTTACCCACTTTTTGATAGCTTCCGCATGTGTTTATCTGTTGTGAGCACGAGGCCTGACACTCAACATAGCTCAAAGTACGATCTAGCTCCACGTCGTCAGTTCTTAGCACATACGACGGATCTGGCTCATACTTCCTCAACATAGACAAAAGAAAAAAATCAGGTAAGGAGGACAGATCTTGCGGCAACAACAGTCGATAAGACAAGGACCAATCTTCTCAACAATCTCATAGGGTCCAACATGACGAGAAGCCAATTTTCCCTTGAGACCAAACCTCATAACACTACGAATAGGAGAAAATTTCAGTAAAACCAGATCACCAACCTGAAATTCTAAAGGTCTACGCCTCTTGTTAGCATAGCTGGCTTCTTGTGCAGCTTTCATTCGCTGGCATATCATATCCACTTGATCTCTCATCTGCTGCACAAAATCTGGAGAAGACAACTGCTTCTCCCCCACTTCTTCCCAACACACAGGCGATCTAAACTTCCTGCCATACAAAACTTCAAATGGTTCCATACCAATCGTGACCTGGTAGCTGTTATTATATGAAAACTCAACCAAAGACAACGAATCTTGCCAGCTACCACTAAAATCCATCACAACAGCTCTCAACATATCCTCTAGAATGTGGATAGTTCTCTCAGATTGACCATCTGTTTGGGGATGATAGGCTGTGCTCATAGCCAATCTGGTGCCCAAAGATGTTTGCAAACTCTTCTAAAACCTGGAAGTAAATCTCGGATCACGATCTGAAACGAAAGAAACAGGCACACCATGCAATCATACCACGAAATCTATGTACAGCTTCGCCATCTTCTTCAAAGAATAAGTCATAATGTAGTGAATGAACTGAGCAGACTTCGACAATCTATCGATAACAACCCACACAGCATCACAACCTCTGCTGGAACGAGGTAAATGCGTCACAAAATCCATAGCTATGTGCTCCCAATTCCATTGGGGTATCTCCAAACTCTGAAATAGACCACTAGGTCTCATCCTCTTGGCCTTAACTTGTTGGCAATTCAGACAACGGGCTACAAAATCAGCAAAATCACCTTTCAAATCTTCCCACCAGTAATGCTGCTTCAAGGCATGGTACATCTTCCTTGTACCAGGATGAACATTGTGTCTACTACAGTGAGCTTATCTCAAGATCTCATCCTTCGTCACAAAATCCATAGCTATGTGCTCCCAATTCCATTGGGGTATCTCCAAACTCTGAAATAGACCACTAGGTCTCATCCTCTTGGCCTTAACTTGTTGGCAATTCAGAAAACGGGCTACAAAATCAGCAAAATCACCTTTCAAATCTTACCACCAGTAATGTTGCTTCAAGGCATGGTACATCTTCCTTGTACCAGGATGAACATTGTGTCTACTACAGTGAGCTTATCTCAAGATCTCATCCTTCAAATCAATCTGATTTGTCACAACTAACCTGCCACGAAACCCCTGTAACTGTCCAGCTCTAACCTTCAGCTTCAACTCATGAATAGATGGATATATCCTCTGAGCAGTCCTAATGTTCGCAACAATCTGTTGCTCAACTTGAAAAGAAGACACCACAACATAATCCTCACCTGAGTAAAATCGCCAACCAGTAGTGCTTAGATTCTCATGGACCTTCAAACTCTGCAACGAAGCTAGCATCGCCACCTGAGCCTTTGTGCTCAGTGCATCAGCAACTACATTCACTTTCCAAGGTTGATATTGGATCTTACAATCAAAGTCCTTAAGAAGCTCCATCCATATACGCTGTCTCATGTTCAAATCTGACTGGGAAAACAGATACTGAAGGCTCTTGTGGTCTGAATACACCATAAATTGCTCGCCATACAGATAGTGGCGCCAAATCTTCAAGGCAAAAAACACTGTTGCAAACTCCAAATCATGAACTAGGTAACGAGTCTCATGCGGTTTCAACTCATGAGAAGCATACTGTGACGCCAACGCCCAGGGGTCAGCAGATTTGAGTTTAATCGAAACAACAAAGGAAAGGAAGGGCTGAATCATAATTATTGTAAGATGTATTTCTTACAACATAAAAAAAAATCAAAATACAAACACAATTGACTCCAAATAATAAATAGCGGAAACAGATCTGGATAACAGATTTGATATAAATTGCAAACTGCGATATTACAACTACTGGAATTCTATATGAACTCTCTGTTGTAATGGATCTTAATACATATTTGAAAAAAAGATAAAAAAACAACAACACTAACAACTATGGACATGGAAACTACGACCTTCCATAAACACAACACCACAGCTGGATCAGCTCCCGCCGCCCGTCTACCCCAGATCTGTCTCACCTGCACCATAAAAGCTAGTGAGCCTAGGGGCTCAGCAAGTAAAATTTGAGAGTAACAAAATCACTTAATGCAGGCAGACACATCGTATCATAAAATATCATGGTTTAAAGGAAGACATTTAAACATAAACTTCTTTCGTAAAATCAGATTGGGCGAAAAGACCCAGATCTCATCTATAATTTTCGTTAATTTATGGCTTAGAAGCTCTCCTTAGGTCCGTATGCGCTTGATATAGCTACATCTGAATTCATTTACTATATGGCATGAAGCCCAATATGAAGGGGCAACCGACACTCTCGACAGCTGCTCACCCTTCCGTGTTGACCGTATTTTATCTATGCCATAAATCCTTCAAAACTAAACATTTCTTCCTTTAAACAAACATTTGATCGAAATCAGATCAACATTTATCGGGATCCACTTATTTAAAATCTCATTTCTCTTTAAAACTTCACTGAGCGACATATTCGACTAATGGGAACTTATCACTGGGGCAAAAACATATTTGGCTAACAGAAACAGTACTCGGGTACAAATCAGATCTTAGTAATGGAAACAGATTTGACTATCGAGATGGTATTGCTAACGTCAAAACAGATGTGACAATGGAAACGGTGTCGTTAGCATGAAACAGACTTGGCTATTGAAATGGTAGCGCTAGCGTTGAAGCACAATTGGTTATAGAATAGTAACGCTACCATGAAACAGATTTGACTTCATGGTCGATATCGCTAGCGGGAAAACAGATTTGACTGTAGAAAACAATATGTAGGTACGAAACTGACTTCAGATGTGGGAAAAAGATTTTACATGAAAAATCAGATTTTACTATAGAATCATGCCGCTAGCATAGAAAAACAGATTTGGCTATTGAACTAGTGTTGCAGCGTCACGAACGACATCCAAAGATACCAGTTCCGCCTATCAAACCAGAATAAAAATTCCTATTCAACCAGTATCGCCGATTACTTGGAGTCAAGTCCAGACCCCGCCATTCACCAGAAAGAAGAACTTCATAATCGTACAATAAACTAGAATCTGTACTGCTCAAAGTTATAAAAACAACATCAATGTCTTCGTGAAAACATGCAGGAGAGTTTTAAAACAGAAAACAATACTGTGAACCTGATCCTTCATTTTCTTAACCAAGCATGAACATAATCATAGCTATATCTTGGACATAAACAGGCAAGCAAACACATAACTGAAGAAAAAAATATATGCTTAAATGGTGTAGCAATGAAGCAGCTTTTACTTGCCTTAGACTGGGAATACGAAGACAGTAGGTTTCTTGCAAACAATCTCCTCAAGCACTAACGACGAGCTCCTAAAGATTTTGAGAGAATGGAAGATTTTCTTGGCAAATGAAATGAGCTCTACTTCCCGTAGACAATCATATAAGGGATCATGACTGAAAGTAATTGAAAACACTCGAGTAGGCTTTTTAAATTTGTAAATCAGCCAAAAGATTTTATAACGAAACAAGTTTCTCATTTGTTTGCAATTTATCTATGATATCTGAAATCTGCTCGCGTCTTATGCTTGTGGAGAAATCTTCCTGGAAACCTTCTGCGTCGTATCTAAAAATCTGAAATGAATAAATCAGCTTTTTAAATCAATAACATGAACATATGCTGAAATTTGAACATGGAAACATCAACATGGCCCTTAAAATAAAAGGGTTCATATGTGGTCCTATGGACTTCGGGGCGCTACAACTCTACCCTCCTTATTGAAATTTCGTCCTCGAAATTTACTTACCAAACAGATCTGGGTAAAGACTATGCATATCAGCTTTGGTCTCCCACGTAGCTTCTCGTTCTGTTTGGTTAGACCATTGCACCTTAATCATAGGAATACTACGGTTCCTCAACATCCTAATCTCTCGAAGAAGAATCCTCTCGGGTCTCTCTTCGTAACTCAGATCTGGTGCTAACTGAATTGGCTCATGGCTCAGCACATGCGACGGGTTGGGAATATACTTCCTCAAAGCTGAAACATGAAATACACTATGCACTGAAGATAGATGCAGGGGCAACGATAAGCGATAAGCTAACGTTCATACTCTATCCAAAATCTCAGAAGGCACAATGTATCTTGGACTCAGCTTTCCTTTCTTTCCAATACGCATCACTACTTTCATAGGAGCTACTTTCAAAAATACGTGATCACCAACTTCAAAGCTCAGCTCTCGTCGCCTATTGTCAGCATAACTCTTCTGTCTGATCTAAGCTGCTCTCATCCGTTCTCAATTCTTCCTAACAGCCTCAGCTGTTTGCTCTACCACATCTGGTCCTAAAACAGCTCGCTCACCTACCTCATCCCATTGAAGAGGTGTTCTACATTTGCGACCATAGAGAGCTTCGTATGGGGAAATCTGTACATAAGCCTGGAAACTGTTATTATACGCGAATTCTACCAACGGTAGCTTTAAATCCCAGCTCTCTGAAAAATCTACAATACAAGAAATGAGTAGATCTTCTAAAATCTGATTCACCCTTTTAGATTGACCATCGGTATGGGGGTGAAAGGTTGTACTAAAGGTCAGCTTAGTACCCAAAGCTCTATGAAAACTCTTCCAGAAAGCTGACGTAAACTTTGGATCTCTATCAGATACAATCAAAACTAGAACACCATGCAGCCTCACTATCTCTTTCACATGCAGATCTACGTATCTGATCACATCATAGGTTTTCTTAACTTGTAAGAATTGAGCTGACTTAGTGAGTCTGTCTCACTACTCATCCTTCTGAGAAATAGAGTTTGCTACCTCTCTCTATCTTGTTTAACCCACTTCTGAAGCTGCTCGTCTCTCATTTGTCCTTCTCTGATATGGTCTATCAGTTTTGATCGAATGTTGAGATCTTTCAAGATCACAGTTTGAAAGGTGATTTTTCTCATTTTGTAGCCCTTTGTCTGAATTTCCAACAAGTCAAGGCCGAGAGGATGAGACCTTGTGGTCTATTGTAGAGTTTGGAGATACCCCAATGGAATTGGGAGCACATAGCTATGGATTTTATACGCATTTACCTCGTTCCAGCAGAGGTTGTGATGCTGTGTGGGTTGTTATTGATAGATTGTCGAAGTCTGTTCACTTCATTCCCTACAGTATGACTTACTCTTTGAAGAAGATGGCAAAGATGTACATAGATTTCATGGTGCGATTGCATGGTGTGCCTGTTTTTATCATTTCAAATCGGGATCCGAGATTTAATTCTAGGTTTTGGAAGAGTTTGCAAACAGCTTTGGGCACCAGATGGGCTATGAGCACAGCGTATCATCCCCAAATAGATGGCTCTGAGAGAACTATACAGATTTTAGAGGATATTTTGAGAGCTGTTCTGATGGATTTTAGTGGTACCTGGCAAGATTCGTTGTCTTTGGTTTAGTTTCATATAATAACAGCTACCAGGTCACAGTTGGTATGGTACCATTTGAAACTTTGCATGGCAGGAAGTGTAGATCGCCTGTGTGTTGGGATGAAGTGGGGTAGAAGCAGCTGTCTTCTACAGATTTTGTGCAGCAGATGAGAGATCAAGTGGATCTGATACACCAGCGAATGAAAGCTGCACAAGATCGCCAAGCCAGCTATGCGACAAGAGGCGTAGACCTTTATAATTTCAGGTTGGTGATCTAGTTTTCCTGAAAGTTTCTCCTTTTCGCAGTGTTATGAGTTTTGGTCTCAAGGGAAAATTGGCTCCTCGTTATGTTGGGCCCTACAAGATTGTTGAGAAGATCTAACCTTTGGCTTATCGACTGTTGTTGTCGCAAGATCTGTCCTCCTTACATGATGTTTTTCATGTGTCTATGTTGAGGAAGTATGAACCAGATATGTCGCATGTGCTAAACCTTTGGCTTATCGACTGTTGTTGTCGCAAGATCTGTCCTCCTTACATGATGTTTTTCATGTGTCTATGTTGAGGAAGTATGAACCAGATATGTCGCATGTGCTAAAAACTCACGAGGTGGAGCTAAATCGGACTTTGAGCTATGTTGAGTATCCCTTGCAGATCTTGGACAGAAATGAGGAACAGCTGCGAATAAGACCATTCCTTTGGTAATGGTCCAATGGAGCAAGCGTGGTAGAGAAGAAGCTACTTGGGAGTTGGAAGAGAAAATGCAACGCGAGTGGCCACATCTGTTTGAGTAGATGTTTCATTTGTTTCCAGTAGCTAGTTTTGATTATGTTGTTTGTTCCAATTATCTTGAACTCTTGGTTAGTAGCCTCTTGTTGAGTGTTAATTCGCTGCTGTTTGTTTTGGTGCGTAGCGGGATTTTCCCAGTGCTGATTTTGTGTTGATGTTTTGGTTTAGTTCTGGAGTTTTTGCTGGATTTCGTGGATGAAATCTTGTTTTAGTGGGGGAGAAATGTGAGACCCGAAAGTCTATTGGATTAATTGAATTACTTAATCGGGTTTGTCATAGACCAGATTTGGCTTGAACAGATCTGGGATGAGACAGCTTTGAGCTGGTATGCTTGGTGAAGCTATCGGGTCAGATTTGACATCGGAACAACTCTTGGAAGTTTGGGAATTTTGTGGAGTAGCAATCAGATTTGTTGGTTGATCAGATCTGGAGGTGAAATCTGGTTATCGTAGGCAGTTGTGGACGTGCTAGTGTTTTCTTAGCGGGTAACGGAACGACATTGTTTTGGAAGAAACATGAATTGAGTTCGAGTGTGTTAGTGTTTAGTAGACAGGCCGGTTCGGTGTTCCGGGTTTCAGTTATAGGGTAGACCGGTGCGGTTCAGAGATTTCAGATTTGGCAGGTTTTGTGAGTCAGATCTGAGTGTTCTGGCGTGGATGCGATGCGACGCCGTTTAGTGATTCAGACTTGATTAGCGGGATAACATGTCCTAGTGAGCGAGCGGTCTTTGGTGCGACGTCGTTCGGATATGTTCCAGGTCTGTTTGGGCATAGCGTTCAGATCTGGAGTGATACTCAGATCTGAGTTGGGATCAGCTTTGGATCATAGGTTGTCGGTGGCTGTTGTCAATAAAATCTGGGAGACTTAAGTATATATATTTAGGACTTTGACTTCGGTCTCGCCATTATCTCTTCCCGACACTTAGAAATATTCTCGTAATCTTACCCTGTCGCGATACCCTAGCTATGGTGAAATAGCTACTGTTCACCATAGTTTATTTCCTTCGATTGCCGGCGGTAGACAGCTCCGACGGACACAAGAGTGGTAACGCTGGACTCCTCTTGTTAAGGAGATTCTTCTCGTACCACTTTCAAAGACTTGGGATTAGCTGGAAGAAGATCACATAGGAAGCTACTCTAGGTAGTCTGTTAGCATAAGCGCAGATTTGATTCTACCATTCAGGTAGCTCGTTGGGTTTCAGATTTGGTTGCTCGGGACTTTGTTTGGGGTAATTATAGCTCAGAACTGAGGTTCGGATGTGAGCTTGTTGTACAACATTGGATGTGGTATGGATATATATGTTTGCTTGCTGATCTGCTGTACTGTGTATGCTATTCGTTGGCTGTTGTATTCTGTTGCATTTTGTTGCATGGGCATACACGCATTATTCATGTTGAGCTCTGATCTTGTTTAGTCGTGTCTTGTTATCTTGATCTGTGTATACCAGGATGCTTGTATTGGAGGACGAGCGGGTAGCTCCCGTATACCTCATCTCCCTGCTGGGATCTGTTAGCCACTATGAGCGGAGTGGGTAACTCCCACATCTCATGAGCTGGGCAACAGTAGGTTGAGTGAATTGTTGTGCACCTGGTGCCGTGTGTTGATACAAATGGGTAGCTCCCATATACTCACACACCCCATGGCCACTATTTCTCAGTTGATCTGTTTCAGTTGTTGAGTTTTTCTTTGAGATCCTTTGGTTCCCTGCCTTCGGTTGTAGCCTTGTATTATACATAGCATTCGCATTTTATCTGTTGCTATCTTATTGCTGTTTTTCAGTTGCTCTCAGTACTGGGGTTTGACCCCATGTCCCTCTGGGGCTGGTTGTCTCATTTGCCTCTGTGCGTTTTCAGGTTACCATGGTTTCACCGCTGGTCGTGGAGTTGATCCAGCTGGTAGTGTCCCAGGAGGTGGATAGAGTGTCCCAGTTATATGTAGTAGATACGTATGATATTGTATTGTATATATGTTGGTTTATTTGGGGGTCACTCTATGTTTGTATGTGGCTGTGTTGTATTTGGTTTTCGAGCATTGTAAAATCATTATTTTGAGTAACATTGTATTTCAAATTATGTTTTAAAAGTCAGGCCAAAAAGCAAAAAGTTAGCCACTATTTTATTGCTTTCGCTATGGTTTTGCGTGGTTTATCTTTGATTTGAGCACGAGGCCTGACATTGGTTGTTCCGAATTTGATTGATCTGAAGGAAACCATCTTGAATGAGGCCCATTGTAGTCGTTACAGTGTGCATCCGGGAGAGAAGAAGATGTATCATGCCTTGAGGTCTCACTACTGGTGGGAAGGTATGAGGAATACATCTCTGGATTTGTAGCACGATGTCTGAACTGCCAATAGGTCAACGCTGAGAGGATGAGACCTGGTGGATTGCTACAGAGTTTAGAAGTGCCTCAATGGAATTGGGAGCACGTGGCCATGGATTTTGTGACTCATTTACCTCGTTCGAATAGGGGATGTGATGCGATTTGGGTTGTTATTGCCAGACTTTCGAAGTCAGCCCATTTCATTCCCTATGATTTGAGGTGTTATATGGAGAAGATGGCTAGATTATACATTGACCATGTGGTTAGATTTCATGGAGTGCCGGTTTTGATAGTGTCCGATAGAGATCCAAGATTTACTTCCCGATTTTGGAAGAGCTTGCAAGCATCGATGGGTTCCAGATTGGCTATTACTACAGCTTATTACCCTCAGACAGATGACCAATTCGAGAGGACCATAAAGATTTTGGAGGATATGCTGCGAGCAATTGTTATGGATTTCAGTGGTAGCTGGCAGGATTCATTGTCCTTGGTCGAATTTTCGTATAACAATAGCTACCAAGTGACTATCGGGATGGCCCCATTTGAAGCTTTGTATGGTCGTAAGTGTAGATCACAAATTTGTTGGGAAGAAGCTGGTGAGAAACATCTATCTACTCGTGAATTTGTGCAGCATATGAAGGATCAGGTCGAGTTGATTCGGAGCAGAATGAAGGCTGCACAAGATCGTCAATCTAGCTATGCTAATAAAAGGCACAGGAATTTGGAATTTCAGGTTGGCGATCGAGTATTCCTGAAGGTTTCTCCTTCCAAGAGCGTGATGAGATCAGATTTAAGGGTAAATTAGCTCCTAGATTCATTGGTCCCTTCGAGATTGTTGAGAGGATTGGATCTTTGGCATAAATATTATGATTGCCTGCTGAGTTAGCAGCGATACATGATGTGTTTCATGTGTCAATGTTGAGGAAATATGAGCCAGATCCGTCCCATGTGCTAAGAACTGATGAAGTGGAGCTGGATCAGACCCTGAGCTATATTGAATATCCAGTGCAGATTCTGGATAGGAAGAAGAAGAAGTTGAGGAATAAGGTTATTCCGTTGGTGATGGTCCAATGTAGCAAGCATGGTAGAGAAGAAGCTAACTGGGAAGTTGAAGAAAAGATGAGACAAGAGTGGCCTCATCTTTTTGAGCATTCCCAGATTGGATCCAGGTAATTTTCTAGCTTGCTGATTGATGTGTTGAGTTGTTTTGTAACTTGACAAGTGATTTTGTAAGCATTGTGATATGCTAGATTGTTGATAAAATTTGAGAATTCTGGAGTATTGTGTATTTTGTCTGTTAATTTTCTGGTTGTCCTTTGATTTGATCTGTAGTTGCCTTGGGATTTCGAGGGAGAAATCTCTTAAGGTGGGGAGGATGTGAGGACTGTAATTAACAGGTTTGATTAGCGGCGTGTTACGAACGGATTTGAGGAAATAGCCTGATTTAATCTCGTAAAATGTTTGAGCAGATTTTATTGGTATGAGGATTTAATCGGAGAAATATGCCTTGAAAATTATCGGGTTATTCAGCCTAGGAATATTGGTCAAAGCTGTTTGTGAGATCAGATTTGGACGCGGGCAGATTTGAGTATATGAGCTTCGTATTTGATTTAGAAGTGTATCGGGTGTGTATCGTTGAGTAAGGAGAGTGTTAGAACTGAGCAGATTTGGTATATCGTTTATCGTTGGAGTTCAGATTTGGAGGGCGAGTGAATTAGAAGCGCTGGGAGAATCGGTTTGGTTCGCGATTTGAGTAGACCGGTTTGTTATTTTCAGATTTGAGTAAGAGTTGGGTGTCCAGATCTGTCCCCTGTGTTTGAGCGAGTTGCCTTGAGAGGAAGCGAAAAGATGTCGTTTTGGATTACCCGGGTATGCGCGGGTTTGAATATAAGTGATGCGATGTCGTTTTTCATAGACCAGATTTGGCGTTGGTTGAGTATGAATGATGCGGCGTCGTTTAGCGAGCATTAGATTTGATGAGAGCTGGACCCTGGTCCGACGTTGTTTTATGAAAGCCAGATCGGGATGTTTGCGAGCGGGTCTATGTGTGCGTGTGCTTTGTTGGTTTTGAGCGGGACTCCTACGTGACGTCGTTTGGTGGTCGCGTGCTACTATAGTGTATAGAAGTCAGATCTGATGTAGTGCTAAGATCTGATTGCTGGTGTAATCTTTGACTTGAGTGATTGATTTTTACTGTAGCGTTGACTGGAAGATTGATGGATCTGTTTTGACAGATCCTGATTAAGTTTTGAATTACACAAAACCTGTTATTGTGTTTCTAACAATTCTACTTAAGTGTACAGGTTTTAGGAACGAAAAATATGAACAGTCAAAGAATCTGTCCATTCGATGGTTCAAGATTAAGTTCAGCAGTTGGTTTGGTACATTCATTTAGAAGGCAGCTGGATTAGCAATGGAGACGTCCAAAGTTGAATCAGTTGTTCGTATTCAAGCGAAGGCCAAGATAAACCAGTTGGAACAGGAATTGCGAAGTCTGCTGGAGAAAGTTCAAAGAAGAAAACAACCAGCTGGAGCGCTAGCAAGAGCTGGTAACAGCAGTGATGACGTCAGCATATATAATGGAGATAGCTGTGAGCAGCAAGGATGACGTCATCACAAACAGCAGATGAAGAAAAATCAGCAGTAGCGCAAGCGCTTATGATTCAGCAGTTGTGAAGAGAAGCGCAAGAGATGAAGCGACGTCGTAGAAGAAGATTCCAGTCGCAAGTTACTGTTGAAGAAGCTGTTGTCAGTTACTATTCACAAAGCTGTCGGCAGTTGCCATTTATAAGTACTGTTGACGAATCTGTTGACAGTCGCTATTCAAGAGGCTAAGAAGAATCGCAAGCTGGAGCTGGAACGATAAAGATCAGCTGGAGCGCTAAGCGTAGTTGACATCAGCAGTGACGTCATCATTCAGCTGGAAGCTACAGTGATCAGCAGGAAGCTATCAGCAGATGAGAAGAAAAGTAAAAGAGATGAAGCGACGTCGTGCTGAAGAATCAGCAGATGGTTTGAGTCCAGCAGTCGCAAGATACCAGCAGGTAGCTTGTACATCCAGACGCAAGAGAGAAGCGACGTCGTAGAGGAGGAAATCAAGTCGCAAGCTACTGTTCACCAGCAGATGATATTTGGAGATAGCGATAGCAAAACGATGTCGTTTACATAAGTTGAAACGACATCGTTTTTCCCTTGCGCTAAAGATTCAGCAGATGCTCTTTGCGTTGATAACCAGTCGCAAGATCCAGTCGTGAGCTACAGTGGATCCAGTCGCAAGCATCATTACTATTGTATATTCAGTCGACATGGTATCCAGACGCAAGAAAAGAAAAAGTGGCGAAGCTGGGCAACCAGACGCAAGCAACAGCTCATCCAGTCGAGAGCTTCTATGAACCAGTTGTTACTATACATCCAGTCGCAAGATAATCAGCAGAAGCGCAAAGATCCAGACGCAACGAAAGAATTCAGCAGAAGCGCAAAGCAGTTGAAGAATGACTCAGCAGCGAAGCAGTTGACGATTTACGAGAGATGGATGTCAACTGCTGAGCGTAATTCAAATGGCGAAAACGACAAGACGCAATCAACGCTCAAGATAGAAAGAATCAATGGACTGAAATAGAGTCGTGCAAATTGCCTTAATTCAAGGGAACAAGATTTGTACTATTCTGGGAAATAGTACAATTTA
>KQ995319.1:340797-361679 GCA_001598015.1 Dorcoceras hygrometricum
TTGTTCATCAGCTGATAGTTTGTTCATCAGCAGTTTCATTGTTTTCATAAAATCAGCAGATGCACTGTACATCAGCAGGTGCATTCCTATTGAAATATTTCAGTCGTTGTATTTCTTTCGTAAATTCCAGTTGGTGCACTATTTACCAGCAGGTGCATTTCTTTTGCAAAAACCAGCAGGTTTATTTCTTTGTTAACACCAGCAGGTGCATTCCTATTGAACTAATTCAGCAGCTGCATTCCTTTGTTAGAATCAGCAGTTGCGTTGTCTTCCAAATTCAGCAGACGCATTTCCTAGTAAATTTCCAGCAGTCCATTGTTCATCAGCAGATGCATTTTATTGTCAAAATGTCAGCAGTTGCGTCTGGTTTTATATGTGTTAGTGTCCTCTTGCGACTGGTTTTCTTTCACCAGTTTCATTTCAACGATATGTTTCCAAAGTCGAATTCGATAATCAGTAAAATTTTAAAATGGGAAGCAAATTTTTAAAATGATGGAACCCGATGATTTATAGAAATTTCAAATAATGGTTAAAGAAAGGATTGTTAAGAAACAAAAGATATTTTAGTTTATGGCATAGATATTTGACGGTCATCCATTGAAGAAGGGTGAGTAGTCGTCCAGATTTCGGCTGCCCTTTCATATGAGCTATATGCTAGAACGGATTTCCGAAGTCATTTGATCAAGTGCAACATGGACCATGAGGAACTTATATGCCATGATCAACAAAACGATATTGAAAATGTTAACAATGAGAATCTGGGCTATCATCCCCTGTTTCTGCCATTGAATGTTTATTGAACTGTTTACGAAAATGATATTGTTCATTGAAGTTCCTTAACATATGTATTGAACAGATGTCCACCTGTATATTTGAATTGTTATTACCCAGGTTTTACCTGCTGAGCCCTTAGACTCACTAGCTTTTAAAATGGTGCAGGTGCGACAACTGATGGAAGAACAGCAGGTGAAAGTTGAACCAGCAGCTGGGTGGTTGTGTTTATCAAGGGGCCAACGTAATCCGTGTTTAGACTCATGTGATTCTATATTTTGTAGGATCTGTATTAGATCAGTTACAACTTTTGTATATTCATATAGAATGACAATTGTTGTAATCGCAATTGCAATATATATATAAGACTTGTTTTCCACAATCATTGTTTCCAGCAGTTGGCGCCACAGTAGTGTAAATAGTCTGTGTCTAGTTTGTGTTTCGAGTTTTCTTTCAAGTTATAGGAGATACAGCCTATAGCGAATTATCTTTTAGCCCTTCTTTTTTTCGAAAATTTTTATTCACCCCAAATCTCGTGGCCCCGTTGGGTTTGGGCGTCACAACATGGTATCAGAGCAACGTTCCTGAGATAAACACACTCACCATCAGCTGGATCAAAGTTCATCGTCTGTTCCTCTATTGTGAGTTTATTTTCAGAGCATTGTCTTTTATTTTAGCATGTTCTGATTTATGCATGTGGTGGATTATGGGCTATAGAATATAGAATGTCAGGAAGAGGAAGAAATAGAAGAAGTAATCCTCTAGAAGAAACTGAGAGTGATAACAATGCTAATATCACTCAACTGTTAAGAATTCTGGTAGAACAGAATAACAACAGAGGAAATGGGCAATCTTCCAGCAGCAGGGGACCAAGTAACGATGACCCCCAAGAGAAATTTAGGCGCCAGAAGCCTAAGGAATTTACTGGTACTACTGATCCACTAACCGCTGAGAGTTGGATCAAGTCTATGGAGGTTATTTTTGATTACCTCCAAACACCTGATTTAGATAGACCCAGGTGCGCTATCTATATGTTAAGAGAAGATGCGATGATTTGGTGGGAAGGAGCCAAATTGTCTGTAGATTTGTTGAACTTAACTTGGGCAGAATTCAAGCAAGTGTTCTTCGAACAATATTTCCCAGTTGGGAAAAGGTCTGAGTTGAAGAGGGATTTTATGACCCTTAAGCAAGGGAGTTATCTGTGCAAGAATATGCACGTGTGTTTGAAAGAGGGTGCTACTTTGTGCCGTTAATAGGGAGAGATCCAGAAGAGAAATTAAATCATTTTGTAGAAGGATTGAAGCCTATGTTCAAGATGAATGTTAGGCTGTCAGTGCCCAGAACTTACAGGGAAGGGAAGCAGTGAGCCCTGCAAATCGAAATGGATTGGAAGGATATGGATGAAGAAAGACAACAGAAGAGACAAGCCTTTCATTTCAGGGACCTGAGGCCGTTTAAGAAACAAAACAAAAACCAGCAGAGGCCTCAAGAACAGAAAACTTTACCAATTCAACCCATCAGTTCTGTACCAACTGGTAACAATAGGCCAGCATGTCCTAAGTGTTAGAAGCATCATCCTGGACAACGCAGACTTGGACAAAATGTCTGCTATAAATGTGAGGTGCCAGGGCATATTATGAAATATTGTCCAAAGTCGAAGTAACTGGTGACCAGCAGAGCCTTTGTAATGACAGCTGAACAAGCCAACCCAGACTCGACAGTAGACACAGGTGAGATTATGATTGCTGGATTGCCTTCTCTGGCTTTAATAGATTCAGGAGCTACTCACTCATTTATAGCTGTTGAGTTTGCTAAGAGATTACCTATCAAGTCTGATCAGGTAGCTATAGGATTTTGTGTATCAGTGCCGTCAGGAGAAGAATTGATATCTGATGCAAGATCATAAAGTTATTTCTTATGCATCTAGGCAGCTGAAGGATCATGAGAAGAATTACCCAACGCATGATTTGGAACTGGCAGCTGTTGTCTTTGCCCTTAAGATATGGAGGCATTATCTCTATGGGGATAAGTGTGAGATTTTTACAGATCACAAGAGTTTGAAGTACTTATTTACCCAAAAAGAATTGAACATGAGGCAGAGGCGATGGTTGGATCTGGTTAAAGATTATGATTGCATAATCAGTTACCACCCTGGAAAGGCAAATGTGGTGGCCGATGCATTGAGTAGAAAATCGGTAGGATTGTCGCAGCTGGTTGTCCAGCAGCCATTGGCAAATGAAATTGAAAGGTTTGGACTTGAAATAGTAACCAGCAGCAGCAATGCTATGATGTTAGCAGACCTCTCCGTAAGATCTAATTTGATACACCAAATTCGAGAAGGTCAGCAGCAGGACCAGCAGTTGAAGAAATGGGTCCAGCAGGATAAGGAAAGAGGCAACAGTCTATATTTTACAGAGGATGGAATTTTTAGGTTTATGGGAAGAATTTTGGTACCCCAAATAGATGGTTTAAGAGCTTAATTGTTGAAAGAAGCCCATACAGCGCCATATTCGGTGCATCCAGGAAGTACAAAAATGTACAAAGACCTCCAGCAATTCTATTGGTGGCCAGGAATGAAGAAGGATGTTGCCAAGTTTGTAGTATAATGTTTAACTTGTCAGCTGGTGAAAGTCGAACACCAGCGACCAGCAGGACTATTGAAGCCACTGCCGATTCCCGAGTGGAAATGGGAGTCGATAGCGATGGATTTTGTAACTGGTTTACCAAGGACTGTACAAGGATATAACTCCATTTGGGTTATAATTGATAGGCTCACTAAGTCTGATCATTTCTTACCAGTTAAAACAACATATGAGGTGAGCAGGTACGTTGAATTGTACGTAAAGGAAATAGTGAGACTTCATGGTATTCCAGTTTCCATTGTATCAGATAGGGATCCTAAGTTTACATCAGCCTTTTGGAAAAGTTTACATAAGGCTATGGGTACAAAGCTTACGTTTAGTACTGCGTTTCACCCCCAAACTGATAGACAATCGGAAAGGGTGATTCAGGTTTTAGAGGATTTGCTTAGAGCTTGTATAGTGGGTTTTTTGGAAAGTTGGGATACGAAATTGCCACTGGTAGAGTTTGCCTATAATAACAGTTTCCAAACTTCGATTCAAATGGCCCCCTATGAAGCACTGTATGGTAGGAAATATAGAACACCACTTCATTGGGATGAAGTTGGAGAAAGAGCTGGTTTAGGACCAGATATTGTGGAGCAAACAGCAGAAGTTGTTCGAAAGATAAAGGAACGAATGAAAGCTGCTCAAAGTCGACAGGAAAGTTATGCAGACAATCGAAGAAGGGAAATTAATTTTGAGATAGGTGATAATGTATTCCTGAGAATAGCTCCAATGAAAGGAGTTATGCGTTTTGGGAAGAAAGGAAAGTTGAGTCCAAGGTATATTGGACCGTATGAGATTTTGGAGAAGATAGGAACCTTAGCCTATCGATTAGCACTACCGCCTCAGCTGGCAGCAGTACACAACGTATTCCATGTTTCAACTTTAAGGAAATATGTACCCAACCCTTCTCATGTTTTGAGCCATGAACCAATCCAGTTAGCACCGGATTTAAGTTATGAAGAAAACCCAGAAAGAATTCTCCTCCGAGAAATTAGAAGGTTAAGAAACCGTAGCATTCCTATGGTTAAAGTGCAATGGACTAATCAGTCGGAGCGAGAAGCAACGTGGGAAACGGAAGCTGATATGTTTAGCCTTTACCCTTATTTATTCGGTACGTAAATTTCGAGGACGAAATTTCAATAAGGAGGGTAGAGTTGTAACACCCCAAAAACCCTTAGGACCACGATATGCATATTGTTTATTTAAAATGGCATTTCTAAAATATGTTATGCATTGTTTAAATTAATTGATTTCAGAAAATAGTGTGACGTAGCAGGTTCCAGCGGATGACTCCAAGGGTGATGCACGAGCTAGTTTATTTGAAATGGATTGAAAATATCTTTTAGGAGGTGAAATGATTTCTTTTGGAAAAGGTTTTGTACTTTACAAATTAAAATGGTTAGAAGGGAGTTTTTATTAAAATAATGCAACTTGTTTAAAGTGTGTCATGCTAAATATTACAAGTAGCTTGCCACTAATCCCTTCGATATTTAAACCAGTTTTTAAAGAAAGATCTTTATCATTTTCAAAGAAATCCATCTGTGTTCTTCAAAGTTATTTGCAGAGAAGTTCGTGTATTGCTCAAGGGGAAGAATTCTGCAGGGATCAGCTGCTGTTGCAAAGCTACGGTTAAGGCAAGTGAAAGCTGTTTCTTGACTCACCATTTAAAGCATATATTCATGTTTTTGAGTCTTCTTGCCTATATGTTATTGTAAGTTTCGAAGTTCATGTTTTAGAATGTTTTAAACATGAAAAAGGAAAGGAAAGATGGGTTCAAAATGATGTTTTGAAATGATATTGATGCTTCCAAAATGTTTTCCATAAAGTTATGAATGTTTTAAAGAACTGAGGATTCGATTGTTCAAGAAAGTCTATGAATGTTCTTCAGTTTAAAAGTCGTAACATCAAGATTTGATAACGGTGTAATCTGTAGTCGCTGGTTGAATCATTATAAAGTATGGTTTGATAGGCAACTGCGGATGGCATAGTTGTTGTTTTGATGTTACAAATGTCGAGTTATGTTCCAGCAGCTGCATCTCCTTGTTAAGATTCAGCAGGTGCATTGTTATAATGTTTACGAATGTTCTTCCTTTTGCTGTAATAACTGGATTTGATGATTGTGTAATCGGTAGTTGCTAGTTGAATCATTATAAAGTCTGGTTTAATAGGCGACGGCTGGCAACGTGATCATTGTTTCGATATTACAAGTGTTTTCGTAAAATCAGCAGATGCACTGTTCATCAGCAGGTGCATCTTTCCTTGTTAAAATCAGCAGTTTCACTTCATCGTTGAAAATTCAGCAGCTGCATTCCTTTTGATGGATCTGTGTAAACAGATCCTGATTAAGTTTTGAATTACACAAAACATGTTATTGTGTTTCTAATTGATTTACGTAGTGTTCAGAAGTAGAAGAAATCAGCTGTTGGATTGAAGCGTAAAGAAATGGAGAATCAGCAGTGATGACGTCAGCATATATTCAGGAGAAAGCAATGAGCAGCAAGGATGACGTCATCACAATCAGCAGTTGAGAAGAAGCGCAAGATCTGGAATCAGCGATGATGACATCAGCAGTGATGTCATCACAATCAGCAGATAAAGAAAGCAGCTGGAGCGCTAAGCATAGATGATGTCATCAGCAGTGACATCACAATCAGCAGGAAGCTATCAGCAGTTGTGAAGAGAAGCGCAAGAGATGAAGCGACGTCGTACAAGAAGTATCCAGTCGCAGTACATCCAGTAGTTGGTGTTTGAATTTGGCGATTGCAAAACGATGGCTTTTGCATAAGTTGATACGACAACGTTTTGCCTTCGTAAGATTCAGCAGATGGTTCTTGCAACGATGGATTCAGCAGAAGCGCAAAGACAAGAATCCAGCAGATGATGTTGACCAGCAGGCAGCTACAGTACATCCAGTCGAGAGCAACAGCGTTATATTCAACCAGTCGAGGATGCATAGCAAACGACGTCGTTTGAATAAGTTGATACGACATCGTTTGATCTAACCAATCGTTGGGAAATCCAGTCGCAAGCTTTTCACGACCAACGACTGGACAACCAGCTGCAAGTACATCCAAACTCAATCAACAGTACATTCAGTCGAGAGCTACAATAGACCAGCTGTTGATATGCATCCAGTCGCAAAGATCCAGACGCAACGATAATTTCAGCAGCAACGCAAAGAAGAGTGAAGTCTGGACAGTTGCGAAGAAGAAATGACACTCAGCTGTTGGGACGCAATCAACGGTCAAAATGGAAAGAATCAATGGCTGAGATTAAGTCGTGCAAATTGCCTCAATTCAAGGGAACAAGATTTGTACTATTCTGGGAAATAGTACAATCTACAGAGGAGCGTTGCACGTATTTGGAAAGACGACAATTTGGTCTTGACAAGCGCAGAAGAGATTTGGAATTTATCTAACGGCTATATTCGAACAAGAGGGTATTTATAGAAGAAGATTTGAAGGAAGAAGGTTGACGAGTGTGAAAAGAAGATGATTGTTGTTGCACAGAAAAGAGAAAATTAAAAGGAGACAACAACGAAAGGTAATAACACAGGAAGATGAAGCAGTCGACAATCATTCTTGAGAGGAGCTTATTGTAGTGTCGGCTGCTGAATCTTTATCAGCTCGTTTAGGATCATTTCCCTAGTGTGTGAGATGTATCTTTTGAGAGTTGTGCGTACACTGTAATTCTCAGATTCACTTGCACATTTTGTTTAGCGAGTGAATCAAAACCTTTCCAACACAGTTCCCGTCCAAGCACGATGACGTTAAACTTGTGTATGTAGTCAGTCCACAGTTGCGGCTGGTGTGCATTTGTTAAGTCAAGGAGTTCTCACAGCTGCTGGTTGTGGGATCGGGTCTGTACACGAGTTGTAAGATCAAATCTTCTAGTGGATCATTTCGAGGTGGAAGATGGGGAGATGTAGGACATTGAGGTCCGAACTTCCAGAAACAAATATGCTGCGTAACGTATCTCTTTTATTCATTCAGCACTCACATTATTTTAGCACGCATAACATACGTTTACAGTTCAGCACTTGCACATACTTAGCATCGCATAATTCAGCACTTGCTTACTTTCATCACTCACGCATACAGTTAGCACACTTGCACAGTCGAACAGATTTATGTTGTACATAAATCTGTTTGAGTTGTTTTAAACTTCAAGGATTCAGTTCTGGTGTTTTCCGCATGATTTTAAATCATACCAGATCTGTCTCCGGTGCTCTTGTGATTTTAAGTGTTCAAGAACAAGAGGTATTGCACCTCCAGTTTTAAGTAGCAGCGCGCCAAATATTTTTAACTCTTTAAAAAGCACGGCTGCTGATCTTTTTGATCCTATTTTCGGACCAACAATTGGTATCAGAGCAGGTTGTTCTTGAACGAGCACTCATTTTAAAACGCATGTGCTATATTTTTTTTAAAAAATATTTTAAATATTTTTTAGAAGCTTATATTATGAAGACCAGATGAAAATGATTTTTTTTATATATAGAACTGGTTTTCTCTTGATGAACTGTCACGGAATGCACGAGTTCCGTGCGGATGCCAAGATCCTATTTTGGTTGGGCTATAAGTTCACCTGGAGCGAGGCTCGGTGACAAGCACATGGGACGAAATAGGAGAATTGAAAATCTGAGCTTTAACTGTCACATTTTCTCTCTGGTTCTTCATATGTGACTGACTCAGTAGCACATGTTGTTATTTGAAACAATATTCAAAGTGCTCTGAAAAAATTTTCAAACTTTCTGTTATGCGGAATTTCAGCTGGTGCTTAAATTTTTTAAAATTATTTGAGCTTATATTATAAAAGATAAGGAGAGTTTTTATTAATCTCTTGTCTGCATATTATAAGCTAAAGCAGAAGCATATTTTCAGCTCTTTCAAAATCATATCATTCATGCATATGGTTCTTCCCAAAATTCTTTTATTTTCAAATCTTAAAATAATTCCTGCTGTCACGATTTTTTTTGTGTGGCAGTGTAGGGAGAGCTTTATTTAAAATATACTGGGAAAGATTTCTACCCTTTTTTGATTCCCACAAAAAGGGAGAGAATTGTTAGATCATGCATTTATTATTTAAGGTTTTGTGTAAATCAAAAAGGGAGAGATTGATGGATCTGTGTAAACAGATCCTGATTAAGTTTTGAATTACACAAAACCTGTTATTGTGTTTCTAATTGATTTACGTAGTGTTCAGAAGTAGAAGAAATCAGCTGTTGGATTGAAGCGTAAAGAAATGGAGAATCAGCAGTGATGACGTCAGCATATATTCAGGAGAAAGCAATGAGCAGCAAGGATGACGTCATCACAATCAGCAGTTGAGAAGAAGCGCAAGATCTGGAATCAGCGATGATGACATCAGCAGTGATGTCATCACAATCAGAAGATAAAGAAAGCAGCTGGAGCTCTAAGCATAGATGATGTCATCAGCAGTGACATCAAAATCAGCAGGAAGCTATCAGCAGTTGCGAAGAGAAGCGCAAGAGATGAAGCGACGTCGTACAAGAAGTATCCAGTCGTAGTACATCCAGCAGTTTGTGTTTGAAGTTGGCGATTGCAAAACGATGTGGTTTGCATAAGTTGATACGACAATGTTTTGCCTTCGTAAGATTCAGCAGATGGTTCTTGCAACGATGGATTCAGCAGAAGCGCAAAGACAAGAATCCAGCAGATGATATTGACCAGCAGGTAGCTATAGTACATCCAGTCGAGAGCAACAGTGTTATATTCAACCAGTCGAGGATGCATAGCAAACGATGTCGTTTGAATAAGTTGATACGACATCGTTTGATCTAACCAGTCGTTGGGAAATCCAGTCGCAAGATTTTCACGACCAACGACTGGACAACCAGCTGCAAGTACATCCAGACGCAATCAATAGTACATTCAGTCGATAGCTACAATAGACCAGCTGTTGATATGCATCCAGTCGCAAAGATCCAGACGCAACGATAATTTCAGCAGCAGCACAAATAAGAGTGAAGTCTGGACAGTTGCGAAGAAGAAATGACACTCAGCTGTTGGGACGCAATCAACGGTCAAAATGGAAAGAATCAATGGCCGAGATTAAGTCGTGCAAATTGCCTCAATTCAAGGTAACAAGATTTGTACTATTCTGGGAAATAGTACAATTTACAGAGGAGCGTTGCACGTATTTGGAAAGACGACAATTTGGCCTTGAAAAGCGCATAAGAGATTTGGAATTTATCTAACGGCTATATTCGAACAAGAGGGTATTTATAGAAGAAGATTTGAAGGAAGAAGGTTGACGAGTGTGAAAAGAAGATGATTGTTGTTGCACAGAAAATAGAAAATTAAAAGGAGACAACAACGAAAGGGAAGAACACAGGAAGATGAAGCAGTCGACAATCATTCTTGAGAGGAGCTTATTGTAGTGTCGGCTTCTGAATCTTCATCAGCTCGTTTAGGAGCATTTCCCTAGTGTGTGAGATGCATCTTTTGAGAGTTGTGCGTACACTGTAATTCTCAGATTCACTTGCACATTTTGTTTAGCGAGAATCAAAACCTTTCCAACACAGTTCTCGTCCAAGCACGATGACGTTAAACTTGTGTATGTAGTCAGTCACACAGTTGCGGCTGGTGTGCATTTGTGAAGTCTAGGTTTCAAATCTGAAAATAATTCCTGCTGTCGCGATTTTTTTTTTGTGGCAGTGTAGGGAGAGCTTTATTTAAAATATACTGGGAAAGATTTCTACCCCTTTTTGATTCCCACAAAAAGGAAGAGAATTGTTAGATCATGCATTTATTATTTAAGGTTTTGTGTAAATCAAAAAGGGAGAGATTGATGGATCTGTGTAAACAGATCCTGATTAAGTTTTGAATTACACAAAACCTGTTATTGTTTTTCTAATTGATTTATGTAGTGTTCAGAAGAGAAGAAATCAGCTGTTGGATTGAAGCGTAAAGAAATGGAGAATCAGCAGTGATGACGTAAGCATATATTCAGGAGAAAACAATGAGCAACAAGGATGACGTCATCACAATCAGCAGTTGAGAAGAAGCTCAAGATCTGGAACCAGCGATGATGACATCAGCAGTGATGTCAAATCAGCAGATAAAGAAAGCAGCTGGAGCGCTAAGCATAGATGATGTCAACAGCAGTTACATCACAATCAGCAGGAAGCTATCAGCAGTTGTGAAGAGAAGCGCAAGAGATGAAGCGACGTCGTACAAGAAGTATCCAGTCGCAGTACATCCAGCAGTTGGTTTTTGAAGTTGGCGATTGCAAAACGATGTCGTTTGCATAAGTTGATACGACAACGTTTAGCCTTCTTAAGATTCAGCAGATGGTTCTTGCAATGATGGATTCAGCAGAAGCACAAAGACAAGAATCCAGCAGATGATGTTGACCAGCATGCAGCTACAGTACATCCAGTCGAGAGCAACAGCGTTATATTCAACCAGTCGAGGATGCATAGCAAACGAAGTCGTTTGAATAAGTTGATACGACATCGTTTGATCTAACCAGTCGTTGGGAAATCCAGTCTCAAGCTTTTCACGACCAACGACTGGACAACCAGCTGCAAGTACATCCAGACGCAATCACCAGTACATTCAGTCGAGAGCTACAATAGACCAGCTGTTGATATGCATCCAGTCGCAAAGATCCAGACGTAACGATAATTTCAGCAGCAGCGCAAAGAAGAGTGAAGTCTGGACAGTTGCGAAGAAGAAATGACACTCAGCTGTTGGGACGCAATCAACGGTCAAAATGGAAAGAATCAATGGCTGATATTAAGTCGTGCAAATTGCCTCAATTCAGGGGAACAAGATTTGTACTATTCTAGGAAATAGTACAATTTACAGAGGAGCGTTGCATGTATTTGGAAAGATGACAATTTGGCCTTGACAAGCACAGAAGAGATTTGAAATTTATCTAACGGCTATATTCGAACAAGAGGGTATTTATAGAAGAAGATTTGAAGGAAGAAGGTTGACGAGTGTGAAAAGAAGATGATTGTTGTTGCACAGAAAAGATAAAATTAAAAGGAGACAACAACGAAAGGGAAGAACACAGGAAGATGAAGCAGTCGACAATCATTCTTGAGAGGAGCTTATTGTAATGTCGGCTGTTGAATCTTCATCAGATCGTTTAGGAGCATTTCCCTAGTGTGTGAGAAACAGAGAATTAAGAGCTTCATTGTAACAATCTCACACACAGAGATTCATTCACATGCATTTCCCTGTGAGATGTATCTTTTGAGAGTTGTGCGTACACTGTAATTCTCAGATTCACTTGCACGTAGCGAGTGAATCAAAACCTTTCCTTTCCCATTATTTTACATAACATGCGTTTACAGTTCAGCACTTGCACATACTTAGCATCGCATAATTCAGCACTTGCTTACATTCCATTCATGGTTCACGGCGGTTACAAGCTAAGTTTCCTAGTACACACTTGATTCTTATATACTAAACCAGACTTGAGCAACCTAAGACCCACTGTCCAAACATATAGACTATCGGCTGGTGTTTATTCTTCCTGCAGCTGATCCAGCGTCTAGGTTGCTATCTCTCGCTACCCTTGGTTGCTCCCCACTAGTTCTTTCTTCCTGTTTTCATGCACACATACAAAACAAAACAACAGCCGGATACAAAACCAGACTTGAGCAACCTAAGACCAACTGTCCAAACATATAGAACATCGGCTGGTGTTTATTCTTCCTGCAGCTGATCCAGCGTCTAGGTTGCTATCTCTCGCTACCCTTGGTTGCTCCCCACTAGTTCTTTCTTCCTGTTTTCATGCACACATACAAAACAAAACAACAGCCGGATAAACTCCAGTGAGAATCATCTCAGTATAATCAGCAGGTACAAATAATAACGATAAAATGCATAACAGTTTATCAACTGTAAAACAAATGTAACGTAATGCAATGATTCTAGTTCTCTTCTTCGATCTCAGAATTGATTCCATATCAGTTCTACGCCATCAAGATTCGTATCCGATCTTGACATGAATATTCATATATCGAAACCATCTCCGGCTTCGAAAATCAGGCCAACTCAGTCCTGGGCATTAGAATCAATTCAATTCTCTTCAATATGCAATCTCATGCAATTATAAAAGATACACTACCTGTGATGGATCGACACACACATAACTTAAGTTCTAAATCAAGAACAGTAATCAAACATGTATGTGATTTCAACGGGATAACTCAAGAAATATCATTCTCGAGTAATCTAATCCCTGACTCTTCTGTCAAACTATACCTTCTTTCCTCTGATTTCAAAATGCTTCAATCAGTGTTCTTAAGCTCTGTTCCTCACTTCCTGAGATACTCGCAAAATCACAAATTGATATCTGTAATCAAGATATTCTAACTATTTCGAATTCACTCTTATTTATAGACAATGATCTCTGTGGTTCTGCAGCATTTCCAACGTGTTCAATTCGAGTTCCACGTGTCATGCTGAGTATTCAAACAGGATATACTCCCACCGCTTCGAAAGTGGATAACGGTAAATAGATTCTTCAACTGCTGTTGATTTTTCTCAGTTGCTGTTCGAACTAATCAGTATTCGCTTGTTATACAGCAGGAGCACCAACCAGCAGTAACAACCAGTCGCAACAAGAATCCAGTCGCAATACTCCGAAACTTAAAACGATGTCGTTATAACTAATTCCAACGACGTCGTAACATATCATCAGCTGGTATCACCTCTATTAAAAGAAACCAGCAGCTGGTCGCTCTAATAATCCAACGACTGATTTCGCAACATTTAGTCGAAACGGCACCATATCAAGATTTCCTGTTTCATAATCAAAACGGTGTCACATTGTTCCCTCGACTGAGTAACCAGCAGATACAACAAACAATCAACTGATTTCCAATTCCTCGCCTGGTCGCTAATTCATGCAAAACGACATCGTATCGAGGTTCCTAGTCATAAGTCAAACCGATGTCACATTCAGATGGACTCCACACTTCTCGACTGGTTCAACTAAAAATGACGACGTCGCACCTACGTCATCAAAACCAGTCGATACATCGATAAACCAGCAGGTACACAAAGAACACTTGCTTCTGGTGCCCAAGTGCGTAACAGTAACCAACACGTGCCGCTTCCTCGTTGATCCTTGTATTCGCGCGTCTGCTTCCAGCTGCAACCAATACTAGCGCTTCGACTGAATTTCAAACTTCAACCAGTCGCGAGCTACAGTAGTGTTGACCCGCATTGACTTTGCTACAGTAACCTGCTGCTGAACGATTTTATCAAATCGCTTCGTCTGGTCCCCACACTTAGCGTACTTCAACGATACACAGTTCCTTAATCACCCAACACTTCCAGAAGAAATCCGAGCTCGTAATCACGCTTCATCAAATTCTATCATTTGAAAATCTTAAATGTCGAAATTACTAAACTAATCCTCTTCTTAATTATTTCGGGCATTACATTTCTCCCCCTCTAAGATTCGAGTTCGTCCTCGAACTCATCAGTAGTCGCTATATGTATATGGAACATAAGGAGAAAATTGATTCTGAACAAGAGCTAACCTTATTGGAAGAGATAAGGGAATCGTTGTTTCATATCATCTTCCACCTCCCACGTTGCTTCTTCCACGCCATGTCTATTCCATTGAATCTTCACTAATGGAATCACCTTCGTTCGAAGTTGTTTTTCTTTTTGATCAAGAATCTGAATTGGTTGTTCAAAATAACTCAGAGTTTCATCCAACTCAGCTTCTTCAGTAGGAATAATATGAGAAGCATCAGGGATATACTTTCTCAACATAGATACATGAAAAACATCATGTATACCCGAAAGCGATGGAGGTAATGCCAGTCGATAAGCAAGATCACCTATCTTCTCTAGAATTTCATAAGGACCAATGAATCTAGGAGACAATTTTCCTCGTTTGCCAAATCTTATTGTGCCTCTAAAAGGAGAAATTCTCAAAAATACTCTGTCCCCTGTTTCAAAACGCAAAGGTCTACGTCTGGTATTGGCATATTTCGTTTGTCTATGATGTGCTATTCGCATTCTCTGCTGAATCAACTTTACTTTTTCAGTCATTTCTCTAATCAAATTGTTCCCAATTTAGGCACTTCTGAAACATCATCCCAGTATAGTGGTGATCGGCACTTTCTTCCATAGAACGCTTCAAATGGAGCCATCCCAATACAAAACGTCAAAGGTCTACGTCTGGTATTGGCATATTTCGTTTGTCTATGATGTGCTATTCGCATTCTCTGCTGAATCAACTTTACTTTTTCAGTCATTTCTCTAATCAAATATGTTCCCAATTCAGGCACTTCTGAAACATCATCCCAGTATAGTGGTGATCGGCACTTTCTTCCATAGAACGCTTCAAATGGAGCCATCCCAATACTGTTTTGGTAGCTGTTGTTGTATGAAAATTCCCCCAGTGGTAATGAATCTTGCCACGAAATACTAAAATCCAATACTACTGCTCTAAGCATATCCTCAAGTGTCTGAATTGTTCTTTCAGATTGCCCATCAGTTTTAGGATGGTACGCAGTGCTTAAATGTAGTTTTGTACCCAGTGCTTGTTGTAAAATACTCCAAAAATGAGAAGTAAATCTGGGATCTCTATCAGAGACAATCGATTTTGGTACTCCATTAAGTCTTACCACTTCTCGAACATAAAGGTATGCCATTTGATCATGTCGATAGGTCATTCGATAGGGAATAAAACACGCAGATTTTGTTAACCTGTTGATAACCACCCAAATTGCATCACAACCTCGGGATGATTTTGGCAATTTCGTTACAAAGTCCATGGAAATGTGATCCCATTTCCATTCAGGAACTGATAGACTCTGTAATAAACCAGCGGGTTTCTTTCTTTCCGCTTTCACCTGCTGGCGTTTCAAACACTTTGAAACAAATTCAGCCACATCCGACTTCATTTGTTTCCACCAGTAGTGTTTCTTCAAATCATTATACATCTTCCTGCCACCAGGGTGAATGCTGAATTTACTTTGATGGGCTTCACTCAAAATCTGGTTTTTCAATTCGATGACATCTGGAACAACAAGTCTGCTGTTCACATACAACACATCTTCATTGTTTATACGATACTCAGACTGGTGTCCCGATTTTATCATTTCAACAGATCTTTGGATATTCAAATCTCTCTTCTGTGCCTCTTTAATTCGAACTAACAATTCGGGTTCAGCGCTGAGAGCACAAATTCTCATTGGTTTTCTTTCTGTTTCAAATAAATACCCAATACATGCAGCAAGTTTCTATCAATTTAGATACCCCGATCGTAGTCAAAGACAAAGCACAAATCTTCCTACTCAGAGCATCAGCTGCTGCATTCGATTTCCCTGGATAATACTTGATCTCACAATCAAAATCTTTCAATAAATCCAGCCATCTTCGTTGTCTCATATTTAATTTGGACTGCGAAAATCAATACTTCAAACTCTTATGATCCGAGAAGATTTCAAATTTCACACCATACAGATAATGTCGCCAGATTTTTAATGCAAATACAATGGCTGCCAATTCAAGATCATGAATTGGATATCGAATTTCATGTGGTTTTAACTGTCTTGAGGCGTATGCAATCACATGACCTCGCTGCATCAAAACACACCCCAATCCTTGGTGAGATGCATCACAATATGCGACAAATCCACCGGTACCCAAAGGAATTGTTAGCACTGGTGCGGTAATCAATCTCTTTTTCAGTTCCAGAAAACTGTTCTCACATGCTTCTGACCAGACGAAGGGTGCATTTTTCTATGTCAACTGAGTTATAGGCTTTGCAATACTCTAGAAATCCTGAATAAACCGTCTGTAATACCCTGCAAGACCCATAAAACTTCGAATTTCTGGCACAGATTTTGGTCTAGGCCAATTGATCACTGCCTCTGTCTTACTGGGATCAACTGAAATACCATCTCCAGAGATAATATGCCCAAGAAAGACTACTTTTTGTAACCAAAATTCACATTTCGACAGTTTAGCATACAATTTCTCATCTCTCAAAGTCTGCAAAACTGTTCGAAGATGACTCGCATGATCATTCAAATTCTTCGAATAGATTAGAATATCATCAATAAATACAATCACAAAATCATCAAGGTATCTTTGGAAGACTCGGTTCATTAGACTCATGAACACTGCTGGTGCGTTAGTCAGTCCAAAGGGCATAACTACAAACTCATAGTGACCGTATCTTGTTCGAAAGGCAGTCTTCGATATGTCTTCATCATATGTCTTCATCTCTTACTCGCAATTGATGATATCCGGATCTCAAATCAATCATTGAATACACTGTCGATCCCTGCAGCTGATCAATAAATCATCTATTCGTGGCAAAGGATATTTATTCTTTATCGTTGCCTTGTTCAGTTGCCGGTAGTCAATACATAGCCTCATTGATCCAGCTTTCTTGCGCACAAATAATACTGGAGCACCCCAAGGAGAAACACTCGGTCTAATGTATCCCTTGGTAAGAAGATCCTCCAGCTGGTCTTTCAATTCCTTTAACTCAATTGGTGCCATTCGGTATGGTGCTTTTGATATTGGTTGTGTACTTGGCATCAATTCAATGCTGAAGTCTACCTCTCGTTATGGAGGTAATCCCGGGATCTCATCAGGAAAAACATCAGCAAACTCGCAGACAACTGGTATATCAACCAGATTCGGGCTACTTTTCTTCGTATCTATTGCATAAATAGGAATCCTTCCGCTCCTTTCTGCAATAGATTATTCATGGTAATAGCAGAGACCAAAGGAATTCTGGCTCATGATCCCTTACCATAGAATTTCCATTCATCAGCTTTCTCTGGTTTGAATCGAACCACCTTCTGAAAACAATCTACTGTTACTCTATACTTGGTTAACATATCTATGCCCATGATACAATCAAAATCAGATAACCCGAGCACAACACAATCAATTTCAATTTCGTGAACCTAAAACTGTAACACACAATATCTAAAAGCAGTGATCGATAACATTTCCTTCCCCAAAGGTGAAGAAATCGATACTATTTCAACTAAGGGTTCAACAGACAACTTATGTGCCACAACAAAATTCTCAGAGATAAAGGTGTGTGATGCACCAGTATCAATTAATACATAAGCTGGAAATTAGCACAAGTAGCAGTTACCTGCAATAACATCATCTGGGGATTCCTGTGCTTGCTCCTCGGTTAATGCAAACACTCTTGTTTGTTGTTTAGGAGGTTGGCTCACTGTCTGGCTTCCTCCTGGTCTACTCTGTTGTGGATGTTGAGGTTGATACGAATGTACAAAGGAAGCTTTCCTTTCTGGCATTGGCATTGTTCTTGCTGCTTCTGAATTCTGGAAATTCCCAGAATTACGTTGAGGACATATTCTCGTGAAATGTCCCGATTGATTGCAAATACGGCAGAGGCCAGACACTCCTCTACATTGTTCTGTAGCATGTCTACCTCCACACTTGGTACAATAATCACAAGCTTTTTGTCCAGCTCCCAGTTGTTTGAAGTCACTTGAACTGGAGGAGCTACTGGTACCTGATCGTTTAAATTGTTTTCCTTTTCCTTTAAAGAAAATTTTCTTTTTCCCACTGCTGCTGCTTCCAGCATCAAAGCAGGGGGTGATGGAATCTGTGGGTTCTCTGCTGCTTTGGCTGCTGCTGGCACAAATTGTGCTCTTCGCTGCCTTAGCAATCCAGCTTCTGCTCCTTTTGCCCGATTCAACGCATCGGAAAAAGTATTTTGTCTTCCCGTATTTACCAAGGTAAATACATCTGGATTCAATCCATTAATGAATTGATCCGCTTGTGCTTCATCACTCATAGCAACATGTGGCGCAAATTTCAGTAAACTTGTGAACTTGGCAACGTAATCCTCTATATTCAACTGCCCTTGTCGCAAGTTTGCAAATTCCGCTCATTTATCCTTCCTATAAGAAACTGGGAAGAACCGTTGATAGAAAGCTGTTCGGAATACTGCCCACGTAATCACAGTACCCTGATTTTCAAGCGCTTTCTTTGTTTCCACCCACCAGCTTTTCCCAATACCATGCAACTGGTGTATAATCAGTTTCACCCGACGCTCATCAGTGTAATCAAGTGCTTCGAACAACTGCTCAATATCTTCCAACCAGTTTTCACAATCAATAGAACTTTCTGTTCCTGTCAACGTTGGTGGTTTAAACGACTGGAATCGTTTCAACAAAGTCTCCATTGGAGTAGCAGCTGCATTCAAAACCTCAGTAGATGTACTACCATGCTCTGTCTGCCGATTCGTGGTTCTTCGAGGAGGCATATATAGGAATCAACAGACGTGTTTATCATTTCTCATCAAGCAATAACAAATCAATATCAGTCCCTCCTCTGATTAGCATACATCAATATACTGCTGCTCAAGAGATCGAGTGCTGATTCATACGTCACTCAATACATGCTGTTAATCACTTCCAAAGCATGTAATTCTCATAATCCCTCCTCTGCATACATCAATGTACTGCTGCTCAAGAGATCGAGTTCTGATTCATACTTCACTCAATACATGCTGTTAATCACTTCCAATCCAAATAGTAACGCTACCACCTGTTGTGAGGCTCTCAGCTCACAATTAATCCTCTAATCTTAATCAGTGGGTGATTAATCTAAACTAAACTACGGTGAGAATCATCTCAGTATAATCAGAAGGTATACATAATAACAATAAAATGCAAACCAGTTTATCAACTGTAAACTAAATGCAATGAAATGCAATGATTCTAGTTCTCTTCTTCGATCTCAGAATTGATTCCATATCAGTTCTACGCCATCAAGATTCGTATCCGATCTTGACATGAATATTCATCTATCGATACCATCTCCGGCTTCGAAAATCAGGCCAACTCAGTCCTGGGCATTAGAATCAGTTCAATTCTCTTCAATATGCAATCTCATGCAATTATAAAAGAATGCAATGATTCTAGTTCTCTTCTTCGATCTCAGAATTGATTCCATATCAGTTCTACGCCATCAAGATTCGTATCCGATCTTGACATGAATATTCATCTATCGATACCATCTCCGGCTTCGAAAATCAGGCCAACTCAGTCCTGGGCATTAGAATCAGTTCAATTCTCTTCAATATGCAATCTCATGCAATTATAAAAGATCCACTACCTGTGATGGATCGACACACACATAACTTAAGTTCTAAATCAAGAACAGTAATCAAACATGTATGTGATTTCAACGGGATAACTCAAGAAATATCATTCTCGAGTAATCTAATCCCTGCCTCTTCTGTCAAATTATACCTTCGTTCCTCTGTTTTCAAAATGCTTCAATCAGTGTTCTTAAGCTCTGTTCCTCACTTCCTGAGATACTCGCAGAATCACAAACTGATATCTGTAATCAAGATATTCTCACTATTTCGAATTCACTCTTATTTATAGACAACGATCTCTGTGGTTCTGCAGCATTTCCAACGTGTTCAATTCGAGTTCCACGTGTCATGCTGAGTATTCAAACATGATATACTCCCACCGCTTCGAAAGTGGATAAAGGTAAATATATTCTTCAACTGCTGTTGATCTTTCTCAGTTGTTGTTCGAACTAATCAGTATTCGCTTGTTATACAGCAGGAGCACCAACCATCAGTAACAACCAGTCGCAACAAGAATCCAGTCGCAATACTTTGAAACTTAAAACGATGTCGTTATAACTAATTCCAATGACGTCGTAACATATCATCAGCTGGTATCACCTGTTGGGGATCCGGATCCGCCCCCCGGTCAGGCAGCGAAAGAACAAAAATATAGAACCGGGAGGCGATCAATACGAAAAACAAATCTACATCATACGACACTCATAGGATGTTTAGCGTGTTACCTCGCTGGCACTTGTGCCTGGCTCCAACCGGTGTTTCAAGAACCCGGCTCTTCTCGGTAGATTGCGGTAGATTCGCCAATCCGGTCCACGACCAGATCCAAGACTCCTTCGTCAGACTGCACTAGAAGTCCTGACGAGATCAGCACGATCGGATTCTCCTCGAAAAACTAGGCCGGAACAAATTCCGGCGAAGTTGGCGGCGGCGGCGGGCGGCGGCGGCGTGATCGAGAGGGAGGTGGCGGCTTTTGGTGTGTAGGGTTAGGTTTTCTAATTGTGTTGTATGAAGTGTTTAAGTCTAATAATAGTCTCAATTATATAGACTTAATAATGGATTTGGACCGGCCCATCGGGCCCGGGTCCAATTGACGATATCCATTGCTGTGACTTCATCGTAACTCCGATCGCCGATCAGATCGGACAGATCGACTCAGTTTCCAAAACTGAATGTTATGATATGAAAAACAATTTTTCAGATCATCAAACCCTAAATAGCAAAATGACCGTTTTGCCCCTCAACAGAGTCAAATCCCGGTTTGACCCCTGTTGACTTTTAGGAAGTCGCACTTCCCGAAATCCTCTTCTCGTGCTCAACACATTGAGCTGAGTATCCGTGTGGGAATTTCGAATCTAGTACTTGTATGACCCTCAATGG